>OY757278.1:7714237-8010479 GCA_963584085.1 Pyrausta aurata | reverse complement strand
GTTAGGGTTTATTAGCTGTTATTGTATTAAATTATATTTTGGAGTTACGGTACAGATAAAGTTACCGCAGGCGCCGGAGGAGCCGGCGCGGTCACTCGGTACTATTTATTGTTGGCTACGAGTGACGGGAGCACAAAGATACGTACTATTGGGCAGTGATCAACATTAAACGTAATTTTAGTATTAAATTTGATTAGATACGTGGTCAAGAGGCTCGGTCAGACTTAGTTTAGTTGTTTAACACACACAATACGGGTATTGTTTTGGCCGGAGCGCAGCTCTGTGCCCTGGCCGGGCTTACATTACTTATTTCTATATCGATACTTAATGTGTTACTGCTGCCGTTGTGCGTCTTAGTCATCTCTAATGTGATGTATTCACACTCCTTGCGGTTCGCGAAGACTCTGATTTGTAAATCACCAAAGCTGTAACAGTACAGGGTTCAATACTACCTCAAAACCTTTAGATAAACGTACAGTTAATTAAGAACACCATTTGCAAAAGACTGAAATATTTATCGCAATAGACACAGTAGAGATGAGTGAGACAGATGATCTAGTCGTCGAATATTATTATCTTGATAATCAAGACTAATTTGATGAGTAAAATGTATCGTTTGTTTGAGTAATTCATTATTCGGTAGATCAGTGTGGAGGTTAGCTTGTACAAACCATGCAGCTTCGAAAGAAAGTTCCTATGTATGTACGTAAGATGTAATTTTAATTAAAACTAGAGGTCGCGACGGGGCGGCTCTGCAAGGGAGATTCAAGGCTTCAACCTGATTGTAATAATGATATTGTGATTGTGAATCAGGGTAAAGCTTTCGATACTGTAGACACTGTAACTATAGTACTTGATACTTAGACTAATGAAATATTTGATCTACTAGCGCGCCGATGTGGTGGTTTAAAAATCGAGGAGTTGCAACATTCTGCGAATCATAGTTCCTAATTATACTTCCAAATATTGATTTTGTGAGTTTCGACGCAAGTTTGTTGTTCCTGTAGACAATAGTTTTTCAAATTGTTTACTTTTTAAATGGCCATCTTCCTACTAGTCTTCCTGCGACCACAGCCAAATGCGGATCCCTTGCAAAGCCGCTCCGCCGCGCGCGGTACAACAAATTATATGAATAACGTTTTAAATAATAACAAAATTAATAAAAATTGTACGCGTGGTAACGACCCTCTCGTCCCAGCCCGCATTCTCGTTAAGGGTGGCATATTGGAACCACATCTAGAGATAAATGCCGAAATTTTTACTATTTCGGAATGCAGGCAGTGATAACGGGGTCGACGTCATTGATGTAGTGAAAATGTATTCAAGTTGTGTTCAGATTTATTTCTCTTGATGCATTGTTCCCGAGGTGGACTCAACCGGTAACCAATAGTACAAATATACCAAAGTGTGAAAGGTAACGGAGATTGGTGAAACAAATAAATCACAGTACAAATTAATATTAAGTGTAGTTGAGAGGTTTACAGGAGTGGATACAATTTTAGAAGTAAATTTTCCACTCGAGAACAATGCCTATAAGCAGCTGAATACAGTCGCACCTTTCATCTCGTTTGCCTGACAGTTCAAATATAATAATATTATTGTATAAGCAAAAACATAAAAAAGAACAACATGAAATTATTTTATAACAATTTGTTTACTCATTGTGATATAATTCAAACCAATTTAAATCCTGAACTAGTATTTAATACAATTTATGACGCTGACATATTATTTTATATTATTTGCTATGCGAAATTGAATATGTATTGCAAAGACTGTGTGTCATAATATAACTCCGATGTAAAGACAAATGTATATTCAAAACATTGCAGTCTTTTTCATATTATGTATTATTTCTCAAAAATCTGTAGTTAAAAAAATATATAGAAGTATGCACATTGTCAAATGCTTTTTATAAACCAATAAATTTTATATTTGTGTCTTAGACATTAGGTTATACGTAGTGCATTTAAAGCACGGGGCTTAAAGTTGATCCTTGAGTTACACCTTTCATTTATAAGCTGAAGGATGTTTCTTCTTGGGTTCCCTAGTAATGTTGGATGATTACTTCGATAAAGTGAGTTCATAGCTCGTCCAGTATTGTTCACATATTGGTTGGACTGTACGTGACTATTAACTGACTTGTTGTTATGTTTTGTAATCAAAAGTTCCTTTAAGATCTCGTGTTGAGATTTAAACTTAACATTCCTATCTTTTAAAAGTATAGTTTATTTGAATCCTAAAATTTCTTGCATTTAGCATTTTCTAGTCTCATCGCTGTATTTAATTTCCTATTTTTAGTTCTAAAGTGCGACTGTATGATACGGAATGATGTAATAAGTTTCAAGTTTTATATAAACTGTGTTGTTTCTAGTCAAATTATTTTGTATATTTTACCAATGTGGACCTCTATTAGCATAGAAACTAAATACGTAACCAGAATACACTTATATGAGTAGAAATAAATATTTAGATTATATACAAACATGTCAAGCTATATGAAATGGAGAGTACAAATCATGTTGATTATTATGAATATATTAATATAGCTTTTGACTTCCACATTGGCTAAAATTGTATTTAAATATATAAAGAGAATTATATTGTGGCTTTGGGAGAAAGCCAAACCTTATACTGTGGACAATATGTAGCATTTGAAATATTGATAACTGGAAATAAACAAGTAAATCTGAGAAATACGTCGTACCGATATATTTTTCCTGCGAACTACATTTAATTGGAAAGGAAAATATATTGTGCGGCTTTTATTTCTTTGAAACTGTAAGCCATGTTATTATTCTCAGAATGAAGGAATCGGATGGAAACAAAAAACATATTTCTGCTATGTTTAGAGCAATTTGAAAATAACAAAAGGCCAAAATACCATGTTAGTTGTATTATGGTACTATTGGTTCTATTATATTTTAAAAGAGATGTCAATATTAATTTTAAACGTACTGGATATCGGGTGTATTAGTAAAAACTTACTGCAGTCAGCAACAAATGTATTAAATGATTTTTAGGTAATAACAAATGTTATATCCCAAATGCTACATTATGTCACCGGTCGGTATATGTTCCTAGATCCGTCTGTTGGTTATTTGTTTTCCATTAATTACTACGAAGCATTTCTACCGTATTCAATAAATTAAATATACAAATGCTGTGTTTTTCTTTGGCTTAAATACCTCACCACTAAATACTTTGACACATAAAAATAATGAACTGAAAATACGTAGCGGGAAGGTACATAAATATCTTATTCTATTTACAAAATATACACATTTCCAAACCGGGAAAAATCCTGAACCCGTAGATAAATGGGATCTTTCTGAGAATTACTGTTTTCCTTACATTGAAGAAAATTACTGGAAATAATTAATCTATTCAGAAAGTCTTGTCCTATGTGTTTTCCGAAGCAATGAGGTGTAAGCTCACCAATCCAAAAGTCATAAGCATATTGTTGATTGTAAAAAAACATAGACTTATATGTAAAAAAATAAACAAATTATTAAGGAAACAATATTTTGTTGTACTTATTGAGATAACTATAACTAGCATCAGCAAAGCTCTACATGTAAATACCTATATTCGGTTTTTCCTTGACTACATGTTTGAACATAGGTAAAAAATCAAGTTCTGACCAGGGAATTCTATTTGTGAATCACTGGCGTCAATAGTTCGAGTGATTTTCGCTCGTTAATAAATAAAAATATAGACTTTATTAGAAGGTAAGTACAAAAATTAATTATCTTTCTTTAAATCACTAGCGTGTAGACTTAAACAGATTTTCATTAGAAAATCGATTATTCATCAAAGAAAATCACACGCCTTATTGACGCGAGTGATTCAAAAATCGGGCTCCAGAAAGTATTGTGTAGAATAATATAAAGGCGAGTTTAAGTTTGTCTAAGGTTTATTTTACTTGCGTCGCACAGTGTTTCCAAATACTGGATCCAAATATTGGAACCACTGTGCGTCGTTACAAAGTTTCAATCGCAAAATAAAAAGCGGCACGCGCATTAACCCTATTATTCCGGAAAATTATCAATAAATAAATCACGCAATTACGTTCCTCCGAGGGAAAAACGACAAAAATACTCTTAATTGAAGATTATGTTCGCGTCAACTGTCGGCTTTAGATTAGCCGGAGAGAAAAAAAAAGTGTTTCTTTTTACAAAAAAAAAGTTTTTATTAAAAAGCGACAAGCATTAAAAATCGACGCGAGGGTTGCAGGGTGCATCTGTCAAGCGAAATTTGGGGGAAAAAATGAGAAATTGTTGAAAAATGGGTTAAATGTTGAAAAAACACGGATGCGGGAGGGTTAGGTCGTATTGAACTGCAGTGTCAATATTTTTCGGTAAGTTAACCCTACTCGGAGCGATACGCTGCGTAACTTTTGAACTTTGACTCAAAAATGTTGTAGTTGCAATGACGAGGGATTTTTAACGCGGATAAATTTTGTAACTAGCCGTCGTAACAGAGAGTCATTAGTTTTGTACTGCCTATTTAATGTCACTTTGTTTTTGAGTAGCTAATACAAAACAATGAAAGATTTGTAGCAATTATTCCTTACACGAACAATCTGTATAAGATTTTTAAGAATTTTTCCTTACACGAAACATAAATTCGAGGATGAATGGAAAGATGTATAAATACTTTTTAGAGTAGTCTCCTCTTTTTACTGAAATTACAGGAGTTTCGATACTGACATCCAAATCGATACAAAACTTTTACGATTCTTCTTTAAAGTTACAAATTCATGACATTTCCGGATACAGGAACGATTATTTTAACGAACCAAAATGTTTTTTGGTACATACATAATATTATACAAGGTGTTTTAAAATAACGAGTAAAGAATTAAGGGAGTTACTCAGAATCAGTAACTGAACAACTTTCTCCTAGATACATGGGTCGAAATATGCCCAAAATTAATTGACTCTCCATAGAAACCAGACGGGTCACGTGACCGATTTAGTTTGGGAAGTCAAATTATTTTTGGCGTTTTTCGACCTATGTTTCTACGAGAAAGATGTTCGGTTATTGATTCTGAGTAGGTACCTTCATTTTTAACTCGTTGTTTTGAAACACCTTGTATTTTGAAACACCTAGAGGCTCTTTAATTTGTCAGTAATGAACTTACGAAGATGTCTGATTTAAACTTGATGTACCTATGTACTACAGATGCCATTAACATGTGTTTTTTATAAACATCAAATAATAATAAGTGCAATCAATCTCCTTCTATCGCACATCTTGACACGGCCGTCCCCTCGACCTTATTATTAAACCAAACAAAAAGTTACATTTTACGAAAAAATACGATTTCCAAAAAAAAGCAAATCCGTTACAGTCAACGACAAAAAACTCTAAATCATTTTCTAAAAAGCCATTGTCGTCTTTAAACCCTTGCTTTGCAACACGTGACATACGCGCGCCGCTTTTTTATTTCCAAAAATGTATAAAAAACTTTAATTCGCTAAGTACTACACCCAGTGACCTACATACACCCCGATGCTTTTTCCAAAATCGCGTAAAACGGACCCCTTTATTATGTTTTTTTAGCGCGCGTGATAGTGTAATTGAATGCAATCCTTTGGAAAAGGGTTCAATAAAATACCAGATATTAACTTTTTTCTGGAATTTCCGAACGGAGCTGTCATTGTGCGCGCCAAAAATTATACGTTCTGTCAAAATCTCGCGCCATTAAATTCTGTAGACATCTGCCGATTCCAAAAAAGTTTAAATACAATGCAAATAGGGGTGGGCCGCGTGCAGGACATTAATTTTTAGGGGAAATCGTCATTTTTGCGTGTAAAAGAGAAAAATGCATTTAAAGTATAACAAACGGTGTCCCCTAATTTCAATATTAATGGGCAATAGGTAATTATTCGGACGAATGTAAACGTAATTTCGTTGGCATTAAATTGAGATTTGCGTGGCTCAGATTGTGATTTGCATTTTTATGTTCGACTTTGATTTTTATTATTTCTGGAAATTTATGGGCATTATTCAAAATCGTATTCAGGGCATGTCGGAGTGACTAATGATCTTTTTAGCTATTTATTAGTATCCAGCCACATTCTACAAAACTACAAGTAATAATTCGCTTAATACCACTTGGTGGTTAAGTCCATTTCACGTTATAAAAAAACAATATCACATAACATATTATTTACTTATTAAAGCAAATTAGCCCTTTTTTAGGTCAAGCATTTGAAACTTTTAAAGTAATGGGTTTCGTCGATAGAATGACTATGTGAAAAGGATTCAAATGTGTCTTTATTTGCACTACGCCTGCTAAAGGGTTAATAAAAAGGCCGTAGCTACTCAAAAGTAAATGGCTGGAGCATTCGTATTATTGTTCAACAAAGTCCGATACCCAATCGCAAAATTCAAGATAACTTCTGTGGTCAAGCCAATCAAGAATGTATGTGCCGTTTACGTGTTAAGTGGTTGAAAGGACACGGTCGACACGCCATACATTGCTTGCCCCAAAAGTAAAAATCCATGCGTCACGACCAAAACTAATTTTATGGGTTCGTTTCTTCGCCTTTTAAAATAATATAAAGTAATATAAGCTGTAAATAGCGGGGCTTTCACATAAAACAAAATAAAATGTGTGGGGTCAATCTCTTGCACACTATCTAGAACAGGTCTTTCTAGATCATAGCGCCATCTGTGTCGAAAAACCGCCATCTAGGCCACCAAAACTAAAACAGAAAACTGCCCCGCTAGGGTGCGTAACGCGTGAAAATTACGATGACGCAAACAATAGCCAACGAAAAGAAGTTCCTTGTCACTGTTTTTTTAAAGTTTTAGGAAGAGGTTGGTTGGTTTAAAGGTTAGTACCTATGGGAGGCAAACGTCATCTTCCTTCTTGCGAGCGCTTACTTATTTAACTAACTGCCAGTTATATGATACTGTATGACACAATATGCCATTTCGTTAAGCGGTCGCCAGATTGCTTATAAGTGCTCGAAACCGCTATTTTCTGCCAAACACAACAATTGTTGGGGACAGGAAATTGTGTTCAATCGTTGTCCTATTTTTTTTGTAGATTTATATGCCGCTAGATAAAAGCAAAGTAAATTAACAATATTGTATTAAAAATTCAATATATTTTTTGCAAAATGATATAGTCAAGTCTCTTAATGCTTTTCTTAAATCAAACATAAAACGACTCTGGGGCACTTTACGACCGTGTCCTTTTGAATAATTTTAACATATTAAACAAAGAAACAAAACTCCTCTAAGGGCCACTTGCAACAAAATCGCTTAATTCTTAATTTAGATAAAACTAGATTTAGGCTTAAACTCGATTTAACTTAAACCATATCAGTGTTGTCTTGCACGTCCGAAACTATCATTCGATTTAGCTAAATCGAGATTTAGCTCATCATTCGTTCGTCAGTCATTCGCTACGTTCCGTTTTAACAAAAAAAAGTTCTACTTGACGTTTCTATGCGTAAACAAGAACGTGTTTCGTGCGCTTGTTGCCCTAAAATATTTAAAAAAGAAATTGTGATCGTTATTTGTCGCGACTTTTTACGGTTTGTGTTTGTTTTGTTGGTTGTTTAAATTACTTCGTATTGTTGTTTGCGGCGCGTGGGATTTTTTACTGAATGATCTACGAGTGATAAAACTAAGGAAACGATGAAAAAGTCCAGGTCCAGTCCAGTATCATTGTACGCTGTTAGGTGGGATAAATCCATTTGTGAAATATCCAGTTTGTAAGACAAATTGAAATTAACCGACCGTACCAGCAATACGTCAACCCGCGCACTGACACATCTCTCAAAATGGCGGCTAAAATCGAGATTTAACAACTTAAGGCCCAGATATTCCATTTTTACGATGTTTCGATTGAGTTTAAACATGGAAACACTAATTATTTAAATCTCGAATCTATATATGTTATAGAAGAAGATTACTAGAAAGCTGGATTGTGGTTGGAAACACGATTGTAATTACTTTGCTCGATAATAATTGCCTCAGAAGTGGGCCCCTTTTTTTTCGTATTTTCTATGTAGTTTTCAAATTATTGGACTTATATTTATGAAAATCACATATTTTAGTAGGTAATTCCATTCTACACATATACATGTTAAAATGATTTCAAAATGTTTGTTATTTAGATCAGAATAACGAAATATCTAAAAAAACACTTTATTTGACCTATTTCGACTTTTTTGATCTTGATTTGCTCAAGCTACACAGATGTGAGGAACAGGGGATTATAAGAATATACATTTTGACCACATAAGTGAGATCTCAGCTATGAATCAAATGTTTTTTTTTTAGTTTTTATCGGTGTTATGTTCAGGCAAAGAAAGGTTTATTTTTTTCATTAGTCTGTATTCTTTCTTACAAGCAGCAAATTCTTCCAATTGTCTTTTTAAGATTACTTTAGACACCAAAGATGTTTAGGGCGTCCAATCGTTTTTTTCCAGTTTTAATAACATTTTCATTCATAAAACACTGATTTAGTGATTCTCACACTTGTGACGATGGTGATTCGCGCAACGACTTTGACGCAACAGTTGATCGTCGTGTCATCTCTGTTCTATACATGCAAGCAGAAATAGCGCTATCTTTTTATTCAAATGACAAGCACGAGATACCATTTCCTCATTCCCCTTGACGCCACTGCGAACGCTGGACCTATGTCAATTCTTGCAATTTTATTTGCGTACTTAATTACGTAAAACACCTAAGAACTAATAATAGCTAATTTCGCCGCGCCGCGTCACGCTCAGTTGGATCAGCACCAGTCTTATACTAATCAAAGGTCGCGAGTTCAAATCGGGGGTATCATGAATATTTTTCTACATAGTCACAATATTTTTTTAGAAAACGAAATAAGTATTTATTTTAATTTTTGGACATTTTAACATTTAAAATAAAAAATAAAATAAAATAAAAACTAATTAAATTTTTAGGTTTTTTTTAAAGTAGCAAATTCTATTAAAAAAACTACATAACAATGAAAATAAATTTCAAAAAGAAAATTAGTATCAAAAACATCATCACCATGCGGATAAATCTCCTCAATGCCATGAGGATGGAACCCCCAACCTCTACGTGTTAAGCAAAATAAAAAGAGAAAGGCTGTAGCGACATATATAATTGTTGTGAATAAATGAACTATATTTTTGTACCAATCGTAGAGATGAATCCGTTTCTATAGTAACAATATAAACAAAAAGCATAAAACACTCATGTCAAATTATTGTAGTTTTGAACATTTTCTCTATTTGGAAAAATCAGAGCTAAACCATAACTGTAGGTTTAGCAGTAATCTCAAATGCTAAAGCTGTGCCCTGGTGACTCTAGTATATTGGAGACGAGAAAATATTATATGAATTTGAGGGAGGGAGAAAATTATTAGGTGATAGGTCTATATTAATTTTATTTATTTATTTACATCTAGACTCCTGTGACAAAATACAAACATTGGAGGTTAAGTTAAGGTCGGTCTAGCTCTCTTCGTGTATGGAACTCAGGTTTCCATGTTATTTACGTACGTACGTACACATTTTCTGAATCGTGTAGTAATAATGCATTGACTATCTATCTCTTATTTGGTGACATGGACTTGAGCGACGAACATGGAGATTACTCAGTATAATCCAATTATATTTGCATTCAGAAATGTCAAATCTGAATATTTTTTTCAATTTTGTTCTTTCGAAAATGTGTGGAGACTGTCTTAATTTTATTTTTATTACCGTTGTTCCTCAAATTGCTGTTACTGAATATCCAAAACAACTTTGGTGTTTGTGACACATAATAATTCTATTAATCTTGTAGTTAGCGCGAAATGGCGCTTCGGGGTCACGAAGGGTTCCGTACCATTATCTATGAAAATGGCATAAACATCATATCTGTTGTCAGGGAGTCCCATACAAAAGATATGAAGTCCTAATAATGGGGCAGCCCCTCATTATTATCATTATCAGAGTAGATAAGTTGTATGAGAGCAACCTGAAAAAAAAAAACTGTTTTTTAAGTTTTTGTTTTTTCAACGGCAACATGAATACATCCTTCCTGAAAATTTCAACTGTCTTACTATCACGATTCATGAGATAAACCCTGGTGTTGCCCTTTCGGTGTAGGAACTCATGCTCATCATAATTCATTCCTTGTAGGGAGGTGTCCCAAAAATATTTTAAAATACATATTTTAGGCGGTGTGATTAGGATCTAAAGAAACCCATGCCAAATTACAGTTTTATAGTAAAAAGGGTCTATAAGCTAGACTACAAAAAGTCAAACATGGCAAAACCATATATGGTTTATCAAAGTAATTGTGTGGGTGCGGTGCTCTAATTAACAAACCTAGACAGTTGAAATATGGCATCTAGCTAGGTAATAATGTGTAAGCGAAGGAAAAAATCTGAAAACAAAAGAAAGTTTTTTAATTGTAGGGTCTGAAACCGTTATAATTAAGTGGATGGAAGCTTGCAAAAAATATGTATTAATGATTTATGAATAAGCAAATAAATATTTCTATAAAAAGTTATGATATCCCAACAAAAACATCAATGTGAAAAATGATAGCCAAGTTCAATGCTCAGTATATTTGATAGTGAACTTCGCCGAAAAAAGTATTGCATCTAAATGAGAGATTACTACTAACTACTTTTGCCTTACTATTTTCTTACTTTCTAACACATGATAGTCAAGTCATTTTTATAGTTCAGACTGATATTAAGCGAGTATTTTAAGCGTGGTGTGGGTGACCTCGATAGTAATTACTTTAAACCATTAATTTACTTGAACCATTTCACGGGACTTCCAAAATATACGCGGGCGACGTCGCGGGAGACGACTAGTAAATAAAAAACTTTGATATTATTAAAGGATTACTGAAACGATAAAGAAACCTTTGTCTTTAATTTAGCTTTCCATATTTGTAATGTTAAACGGAAGCGTGAAACATACTGCGCAGACCCTAGATAATCTGGGAACAGGGCAAGAGAATGATGATGATGATTTGAAATGTTATGAATTTCAGTGTGTAAAAAAATACCATGACAAAATTCTCGTGATGGGTGAACTTTGACTTATATACCTACTGGTTTGTACGGAACCCTAAATTTGAAGTGCTATATTTGTAATGGTCTTCAGTCATCATCAATTGGAAGACTGATGGAAGATAGTAGTGAGACTATAACTGTGTCGACAAAAAGGATCTTAATATAAACCACCTAAATGTTATTACATTACATTTCCTACACCTATGGGTTGGCTGGAAGAGGTATCTTTTAGGGATAAGCCCACCTTTGTTCACATTGTTACTTCTTGTACCTATTTTCTGTACATCTTATAAGTGCAATAAAGAATATAATAAATGTTATCGGATATTCTTTCTTGTTTTTATAATGGTTACAGGTTGCTGGCATAAAGTGCTGACCAGTCGTGTGAGAATGAAATGCCACTCTTTGCGTTCCTTGTTCTTTCGATAAACGTTTAGACTAAAAAGCATGTATGGTGTACTAAAGAAACCATTTTGTAAAAGTTCTTAGGGGTTCTGCTAGATGGCGTGGGTATGTTACTTACAAAAGCGCATGAAGTATCTTATTCAAGAAAATGTTGTTCCTTAAATAAACACTAGATGACTTAATTATACACGAGATTTGTAAGACAAAGTTGACAGAAAAAGTTTTGTGCGGGGGTGCTGGTGGGGGAAGCGCCCCGCACTTTTAACAAGGGGGCGGGGCTTATGAGATAATTTGACGGAATAAGACGGCCTTAAACCGACCTAGATGGCGATTTAAGATTTAAATCTAGATTTAAGCTAAATCGATAATGAGCAAGTCGCTAAATCGAGTTTTAATATAAATCTAGATTTAAATATCTTAAATCACGATTTTAAGTGTTGCTGCAAGTGGCCCTAAGGGGTCCATAGTTTGTACAGGTAATCCAATACTTGAGTGGATGATGCCGCCTGGGAGCTGCTAGTTAAAAAATAAAAGTCGTGTTACAGTGGACAATATATTACTCAGACATCATAGTACATGTAATCCATGAGGAGCGTAGCTGCAAGCAGTAGACCCTTTTCCACCTCAGACAACTCTCGCTCGAAGGCCACGCCGAATCTGACCATGGAAAATACACTTGTTGTCACTGTGAGCTCTTTTTGACTTGTATTTATTTGTAAGATAAACCAAAAACCACGGGCGGGATTCGAACCGAGTGTCAAAAACATTCAAATTCATCGTATTCATTTATTTATTTAGTGCTTAATGCATAATATAGAGTTACAACAGTTGCTTAAGACAGCAATCAAAAACAGTTAGATAGATACGAAGGTACCACTTAAATATTACATTTTATACTCTATGCATGTAAGTTTTAGAGTCTAGAACTTATTATTCGATTCGGTAACATTGTTTTGATCTTTTAATGCTCGTAGAATGTTTTGTGCACCAAATAAACAAATTAACTAAATTAAATCCTAGAGCCACCGCTATCATTAGCCAGTTTCCAACGAGCGTGCCATCATTCCTCATGATCTGGAACTGCCCTATAGTATCATAGTCATCAACTATCTATCACCAACCTGTCAACAACTGGCGCCATGAACATGGCGTGCACCAGCCCCTGCCAGCGCTTGCAGGTGGCCCCAACATGGGTTCCATCGTTCCTCATGATCTGGAACTGCACATCTTGAAAGCAGCTTACCGTTATGAGGGGACCTGAAATGAGTAATTGGTTTAGGTAATGGTAAAAAAGTAAGAAGCAGCAGTTTATTTCGTTAACTCTTAAAAAAAGGGGTTTTTCTTGCTTTCTTTCTTAAAAGGTTGGCCTACTGATGTGGCGTGAATCACAGAGACAGCAAAATTGTTAGACAGGGCATTAAAAAAATGGCATTTCCATTGAGTTAGATAGAAAACCTGTATAAAAACTGGTTGTTGGCGCCATCTATTATTTCATCACGCAAAAGACGAGTGAAGTTGCAACAGTTGCGGCGTGTGACGTCACCGGCTGCATCGGTGGGGGCTAGCAACCAACTTCGCGCTGGACTTCGTTATTCGTTTTTGCTTTGTCACTTCGAATTCTTCCTTTCTACTGATTTGTCAACCGACACACCTACAAACTTCTGTATCTGGTTTAATCTCAATAAACGGAGATTTTCATTTACATAATATACGAATTCATTGGAGAGACCTGATCCTGACCTACATGAATCGATACACGAAAGTCTGAGCTCGAAACATGATCCATCTTGCCGGATAAACGGAGGATTCAAGATTACACGGAAGTCGATGCCCTTGGATGCCCAGAATCCTGAAGAATCAGCACACGAAAGACGGTCAGGTCAAACCTTTCCTTTCATCTCCTAATCCAATCGATTTGTGCTAATTTCTCTGTATGACCTGTCTGCGTGGGTTTTATAAAATAATGACCTGTTTGTATGTAAGTAAGTAGCACCAACCTAGGATCCAAAAGAGGATGTCTCCATCGCTATTCTTGACTTGGTAGACAGGTTTTATGGCTGACCACTGCTGCTCGATAGTGCCTATACAGTTTCCAGGTGGAGCGAACACCTGCAGACAAATTAACTTTGATTCAGCAACAAAAGTCGTGTATACCATTAATAAGGTAAGAACAAGTACTATAAATTAAAATCTTCGGACATCCCGTTTGCAGTGAACCGCAAAAAACGATGCCTGTTTTTTACTGATCCACTTTTGTCATTAAACTGGACCAGTTCCACTTCTAAAATGACAGTATGTGCGTAAACAGTAACCACGGCAATGCAGTTAATGATAGGGAAATACAGCGTGCCGTTTTATCGGTAGATAGACTGTTGACAGACAGGACAATGTTGACGGACCTGCGGCTACATTTTTCAGTGGGATTGAGTATTGAAATGATCCCGAAGAACTGGACTGCCACGGCAGTCCACTCCGTAAGCGGCAGAATTGTTTTTTAAGCTGACGGAGGGGAAACCTAAAATGCTCTGGCATCATGCTAGTTTTGTTGGCTCAAGACCAATCTCAAGACCTAATGAAGTTGGTTGGGTGTCTTAGTTAAGAAAGCAGGTTAACTTTTTAACAGGCTCTTCTTTAAGGTAAACGTACTATTATACTAAAACTGCTGACAATTGGAGACGAAACTTTGCATGACACTATGGCTACGACATTCTGACATCCAGGAACAACCAGAAGAATAGGAATATTAGTTTGTTTTTTACATAAGTAATTTTCTTCCTCACCTGAATATGCTGCAGCTGGCAAGGAAAGATCCTCCCCGTGCACGCGAATGGCCTGTTTATCCTCATCACCTCCTGACCTTCGGCGTTGATGACATGCAGCTGGAGGGGGCGGAGGCCGTAGCAGAAGTAGCCAACCCACCAACTGTGGTTACGAGTTGAAAGTTAAATTAGCCTGTAACTATCCCACTGCCGGGAAAAGGCCTCACCTGAATCACGAGGATTATAAATCAAATTAATTTAAAGAACACTTACTAATCCTACTGTTCTCAAAAAAACATGCGCAAAATCGTTCACTGAAATGAAATGAGTGATATATATTTCAGTGGGAGCCGAAGATATGTATCACTCATCTAGTTCATTTAGCTCAGTAGATCTACTATCACAATATCTTTTTTTTTATAATAGATAGCCAGACATTTGGCTACGATTGCACCTGATGTTAAGTGACAATGAAGCCTAAGATGGACCATGTCTGCCTGGTAACAGCCTATTCACTCTCTTCTTGAAAACGTCCAAATTGTAGTTGCCACGGAACACATCTGCCGGCAGCGAATTCCATAACCTAGCACCATATCTCTAACTACTTCACATTCATTCAGCTCACGATAAATTCACATGTATCGTGTACGGATCTATTCTTATTTCTCACCTATTCTCCTCCTCAACAGTATACACCAGGTTGTGATCAGGCGTGCGGACGGTGAACGTGTTCGTCTTGCCTCTGAGGAACATCACATTCTTCACCCTCAGCCTCTTCGTGATGAGGAGACGGTCTACTGAAGATAGAGCTTCAAGAACGCGAGGTAGAGGCAGCACTTCCTATGTAGAGCAGGATGGCAAGAATTCTAATATTCTTATTAAAGCAAGTTTTGTAACTCTAGCTAACTAAGCCGAGTTAGACCCTTAGTACAAATTTAATTCGTTTAGAATACACAGCATATTCTCGACTTGGCTAGACTCATGAAGTCTGGGTAGTTCACCTTACTAAGCTGTCTTGGGTTTCAAATCTTAACTGATCAGAATGTAACAATAGAGGGAATTCGAAAACCTAGTCCAAAGGATCCAATTTGACTAGGTACTTATGCTGCTTTTTACAAGGCCTTCTGTTATTTAACTTTTGTCGAATAGGTTCGAAATCCTTAGAATTCCATCCTCAAAGAACAGACGCACCACTTGTAAACGACTTAATTAATGTCTCAACCGTGTGTTTAGAGTTCTGCTGGCGGTTCAGGATACAAACAGCACCATATGAGTATAGATAGATATTATAATTTACTAATTTAACACGTTCCTGGACAGTGAACGCCTACAGGCGTGAAAACAATAAAACATCTATTGTGTTTGGAATAGTGTCCCGGAACATGTTAAGAAAATAAATCGTAATAATAATAAGACTAACTTCAACATCTTCTTGAACGTCGACTTTAGGTACTAACTCCTGTTGGTCCTCGGCTTTGGGCTCTACTTCAATAGGTTTGAAGACGTCTGTAAACGGCGGCGCCGGCGCCGCCGGGATTGGCGTCACTTGCATCATTTTGGCTCTTTTAAAGTATTTTTTTTTCAACTAGCCAGTTTTTTATGGAAAGTTCTGCAAAACAAATAAGAATATACTTCTGGGTTACTTAAAAATGAAAGGCAATGCAATAAATAACCTTCCAAATCATCATCATCATTATCAGCCTAAGGAAACCGTGGGAAAAGTCTTTATTCAGCAGTGGACGTGTTGAATATAGGCTTTTCTCCACGGTTTTCCACAGCGACCGATTGCAAGTAGTCTGTATCCAGAGTGAGCCTGCGATCTTTAAAAAGTCGTATGTCCATCTTGTTGGTCAACGTCCTACGCTGCGCCTTTAGTCGAAGGGTCTCCAAACTAGAACTTTTCTGCTCCAACAGCCATCAGTTCTTCGCGCTATGTGCCCTGCCCATTGCCACTTGAGATTTAGGGACAAGGTTATTTAGTCGGTCACCAATGTGGCACCTACTCTAATGACGCATGCTGCTTACGTATACAAAGCTTTATAGTTATCAGCAGTCGTTGACCTTCGTTTTAGAAGACTGCTCAGTCCAGAACAACACTTTTTCTACATTCAGAACCCTCTTTCCTGAACCAGGGTTAAGGTTCTCAAGAACCAGCCCCACCACAGGACACAGTATGCACAAAGAGTATCTTTCCACTTCCACAGTTTTAAGTCAGGAAATTCTGGTATCAGAGACTTTCCGCTCGGAAAAGAAATTAAAATACTACAGCATAATTTAATAAAAATCAAGAATGAATGTTTGGTTTTCACTACCTGATTTGACAGTGTCTAAAATGATCGCTAGCTAAAATTTTAAAGTTCTGAAAGAGGTTTTCTGAAAGAGTATTAATATTATTTTACAATAAATTCTGACTTGCTAGTATACTTCGCTTGGAAAGTGAGCCTTTTGGATCTTGGAATGAATAAAATATGTATCTAGATAGAACTAATTCAGAAGAGTCCTTACTCGGCAGACTCTTTATAAGCCTATAGGAAGAATCAGCTGATAAGACTGTGTGGACTGTAATTTGGGCACTTGCTTATAAAAATATCGATAGAATGACTACAGTCTGCAGCACTTAAGACATATTTTTAAAAATATATAGTTGAGAACTAAACTCTACGATCGTTATAAAAAAATATATATATATTAGTTCATTTGACTAATCAAGGTAACCTTAGTAAGAACATAAGAACACAAAAAAGAAAATAATTATTCAAATTCAAACTAAGCATGTGTATGTAGAGCAAAAACGCAGAAATCGCCACGTCCCACCCTAAAATCCCAATCAAATCAATAGTTTGCATTTTTTGCATTCTGTCCCCAAAATATTCACAGAACATGATCTGCCATGCAAATGGCATCCATTGTGTAGCAGGGGTTCATTTAAATTTGTGAAAAAACTAGGAAAGTGTAGCGCTTTTATATGCTGCAACAATTGCGCGGACACAATAGATCGTGAGGTGACCGTGAAGTAAGCAAATCTTAGGATTTTTATTTTATAAGTTGCCGTGCATTTTGTGACTAGATTCCTTATTTATTGGTGACATTTTCCCTGCATAAGATTGATTAGGTGTGGGAGCTAAATCACTAGCTAAATATGCAAAGAAACTAAGCTAGAACGTCAATGAAGTCTAGAGTCGAGATATTTATACAGCGCCTAGAAAAAAAGTTCGTATTAAATAAAGTTCAACTTACTAACCGAAACATCGTAGAAATATGCCAAAGATAGATCTTGACAATTTCATTAATGACGCTGACACTGACGACGCGTTTGGTGTATTGGTTAGCGCTCCTGACTACCATGCTGGCGGTCGCGGGTTCGAATCCCGCAAGGGGCAAATGTTTATGTGATGAGAACAAACATTTGTATCTAAGTCATGGGTATTTAAGTAATCATGAGAGTCGCCCCCGTAATAAACGTTGTCTGGTATTCGTAGCACAAGGAAGAAAAATCCTTACTTCGAAACCAAGACAATTGGTGTATCGTGTGGTGCATATTTTTATTTATATATATTAATGCTTGTTAACGTGACTGTCTACTTCTGTTGAATGTACAAAAAAAAGCTTTATTTTTCTTACCAAAACTAATGGTCACCCTACATTTTTAATGTGTCGCACGCGCGTGCCCTTGCGCATGCGTTTTATGCAAAAACGCAAATTTCGTTCGAAATTTGAAACGGTCTATTGTCGATATGAATGGATAAAAATAATCGTTGCAAATTTATTTAGGGAGTTTCACTTTGTCTGCGCCGGAGTGTGCCGAATGGGATTAACAACAGTTTTTATGCAACCAGAATTAATAATTTGTCGAAAGTTAGTTACTATTGGTATCGATAACTATGTAGTTATCTATATGTATGTATTAGACGGCCAGATTTGCTTGTCAAAACTATCGTTCTTTTTGTAGGGTATTGAAACAAAAAGGTTAGTTTAGTCGTCAAAAGATTCGGATCGGTTAGGAGCAGGTCTCCGCGTTTTTCTATGGAATTATCTACAGATTTCGGTGTATTTTCGGGGTGAACGGTGTAAAAAGGGTATATATTATAGGGGCGGAACACAATATTTATATATTATTTACTAAGAAAAGCGGACTTAAACTGTGGGTGAACTACTGGAACAATTTATGGGGCGCCCCCTCCAAGTGCTCCTGAAGAAGACAAAAAGTACCGACTGTTTAGCGAGTATTATATCTATTTATACCTTTCAATTAATTAATTGCTTCAGGGAGCTTCGCGTATCGCGTAGCTTTCGCGCGAACAAAGAGGTATTTTTCTCGAGTAGTTCAAGTTTTACTACTCACCTCGTTCTTTTAACCCCCGTCGCAAAAAGAGAGGGGTGTTAATAAGTTTAATGTGTCTGTCTGCAGTATCGTAGCTCCCAAACGGATAAACCGATTTTCGCTTTTTGTGTCAACGATAATTTTATATCGAGTAATCTTATAACCACTATTATAACTCTTATAACCACTTATTATATTATTAGTTAAGTTAACTCTTTTTAAAGCATACTGCCAGTCTGCCAGCTAAAGGCACTTAAAGTGCAATACAATAATGCCTTTAGGATGCTGCTGGGGTTCCCACGTTTTTGCAGCGCCTCAAGGATGTTTTGCGAAGCTCGCACAGATGGTTTTGGTGCCATAATGCGCAAAAAGGCAGCTTCCTGCTTGCGCAGACTGCGTGGGAGTACCAACAGTATTTTGAATACAATTGCCCAAAAGTATGACTGCCCCATCATAAGACAGATTGCAAGAACAAGTCAAAAATAGAATAAGATTTTAATATAATTCAAAAATTAATCAATCAATTATTATTATTTCTAATTTTTAATTATTTATTAATTCGCCGTTTTGTAATTTTTATTGTTTGTTAAATGATATTTATGGATGTTATTGTCTGAAATAAATATTAATTCTATTCTATTCTATTCTTATTATTGTTGTTTAAAAAAAAAGAGTGAACAGGCTTCTTCTGGGTGAGCTCGCTTCATCTTCGTCCCTGTCCATGCCGTTGGTATAGTCTAGAGACAAGAGCAAACCCATATCATTTAAAAAAACTTAGTTTTGTGAAAATCTGTTGTCGTTTTTTTATTTGTGACTGAGTTTTTTTTAATTTAATAATTATTATTGAGTGTAAAGTTAGACTGCAATTTTCATTTCTTTTTCTTAAATTAGATGTACCTACAAACTAGCCATACGTTAAAGCTTATAAGGAGTTAGGTCATTATGAATGAAAGGCGAATATTATTCTCGTAAATTTTGTAATTTACTTTTGTACTTTAACATTTTTAATCTCATACAATATTAAATAACATTCATACATAAGTTTGTGTTTGTGTTTCGCTCGAGTCACAAAATCCCACAATATGAGAATAATGTACTTACTTATTATTGCATTGCTTCCCAAGCTGTTTTAAGAAAATTCACAAAAAAATATAAGTTGCAGAAATCAATAAATATAATTTATAATTTAAATATAATAAAATATATTTACAACAATGCAAAACAAAAGTATAATTTTGTCTTGGCAGTGTAGTATATATATGTATAATTCAAATAATAATGTATGTGGTTAAGGCACACATTTTATGTTTTTGCTAATTTAATATTTTCTTATACAATTGCAATTGATGAGACAATTAATATTTTCTTATACAATTGCAATTGATGAGACAAACATCAAATCTTTTTAAATTATGTACAATGCTCGTCCTATATTAGGAAGTAAATAAGGCACTTTAATATCACGTTAAAATAATTCAAATAAGATTGAAAAATATGTATGTATATTGGATTTACACACAGAAAATCTACGAAAAAAGCTTAATCTGATATTTATATATTTTTTATATAAAATGTAGGTATGCGTTTATCATCGTTTTTCGTTTCCCAGCGAAAATTATACACACCACACTTCGGAAGACAGAGTAACAAAAAAAAATACGATTCTCTCTACTAAATTAAAAATAATATCTACTCTAAGGCTCACTGATTCGCAGTTTTACTTAAAAATAGATAAAATAACTACATAATCTTTTGTTCGATATTTGTTTTGACAACAAATTATCACTACATTTAAAGTAGGGTGTTTAATACATTTTTAATATTGCATATTCTAATATCAAATATTATAAATAGCTGCATAAGTGGCAACACTATTACAACAATAGATGAAGTAATAATAAAAACATCACCCTACAATAAAATTTATGATTAAAAACTTCAACGACATAAATACTGTATTTTGAATTTATACACAGCATCAATAAATTCATCACAAAATCTTAACGTACACACGTGTATTGCTTAACCAGTGTTAGAGATTTAAAAATCTCATTTATTTACAATATTTAACATACAAGCATCTGATGATCAGCTAAAAGCAAGGCACTTTGTGATAAGTTTCACATAAAAATTGTAAAATATCTCAATAAATATCATCTAAAAATATATTGTATCACATTTTTATGTAATTGTGGTCCTCTAGTTATAATATCCCAGTAATTATTGTAATATATAAATATAATATTATTCTATGTAAAATAGACACCATGTTTACTCTTTCAATCCTTCATAGAGCACCAAATGTTTCTAAAGAATTTTTGTCCGTGAAAGTATTATTATAAAAATAAGTATATTTCATTCATAAAAAAATATTGTCAATTCAATGTTCAATGAATCTCCTGCGTCAGTTTGTATTAGTATTTACGTTATAGTTACGTAGACTTTGTACAAAATAAAATGTTAACTTGAAAAATGGAAAAAAAATGTTTTAACACAACCCTCATTCCTTTGCACAGTGGGCCGAACAATAGAGCATGTTACAATTAAGCAATATGTTACAAATTCAACTAATGTTACAATTTCAGCTAATGTTACGATATGATCCTAACGAGGATGAGCTGGTAACTAAGCTATCACGATCTCTAAATGCTAGGCTAAAATTAAAAAGTACACAAAACGTCTTATTTTTTTCAAATGTTGCATTACAATGCTCTCTTTGGTTTTTTCTAAGTATACTGGGATCGAAAATGAACTAAAATACACAAATGAAGCTAGAAATCACATAACTGCTTGTACGAGTAAGTAAATAATGAAATAATAGTGGGACATGTCCTAGCAAAAATATTCATATACAAAATGTGTGAACTGATAGTAATAAAAAAGTGTATCATTTTATAGCAGCTCATTTTTTTTGCAAACTTTTAGGCATGGCATTCTGTGGTAGTATGTTAAAGTGTATATTCATAAGAAAGTCAATTTTACATAACGTTATAATCAAAAAGCGTGATAAATATAGTCATTCATATGAAAATCAAAATGTTTTTGACTTAAAACTTTTCAAACAAAATATTGCAATTTCATTCATTCACGTAGGAAAAATATTGTAGAGATCTCTAATATTCAAGGTGTACAGCTTACCACTTGGCTATTGTAATTAGAATTAATTGATATTAAATATCATCATCATCATCATCATCATTATCAGTCGAAGGACGTCCACTGCTGAACATAGGCCACCCCCATGGCTTTCCACAACGACCGGTTGTGACCGGTCTGCATCCAGTTCGATTCTGCGATCTTTACAAGGTCGTCTGTCCATCTTGTCGGTGGACGTCCTACGCTGCGCCTTATTAAATATCAATTAATTTAAATTAAATAAATTTTATTTTAATAACAACACCAATTTCCAGATTTCTTCGCGTCACTTCACATCAAATAAAGTCCATAATATAAAATTTCATATGAATAAAAGTTACCGATCGTTAATGTTTACTGTAATAATGTTTTCGAAACTTTACCATTGTGTACAGAAAAAGTTTTGCACTCACTAAGATTGTGACAATAACGTGCGCGACTTAAAACATAAGACGACGCACTGTGCAAATGTGTGGCCATGAAAGCTGGCAAAGCAAAGTTCTCGATAATAACTACCATATAGCTGAACTTTCTATATTTTTTTTGGAAACTGGCACTCGCTTGCAGATGTTTTGTACCTGCTGTATTGCTGGTCTTCTTAGACTAACTGAGAACTGGCACTAATTAGGACCCAAGGTCCATATCAAAGCAATGCTGCCGAGGATGGTGGTGGGGCGAGTGTGGAGCGTGGTGATGAGGACCTCCCAGTAAGAGGGAGGGTAGGCACGCCTCTCCAAGCCCCGACATGCTGCCAAGACCCATAGATTCGGACATTAGGGATGACGATCCTGTAACAAACAAATATAAAAATATACACACACTTACGAAATTTTGCACACGTATTCGGAAGCCTTAATACATGAACATACTCAAATTTTATACGATTATAACGATATCACATATATTCTGGTAGAATTGAATACCTCCTTTTTTTGAAGGAAGTAAAAAATCGAGTTGTAAGGATTATTCACTAGAAACATACATACTTTAAGGGCCAGTTTTTTGGTCCGTAGTAATGGTAAAGTTACGTTACGATTGTGTGTGTGTTTTGAAGAAAAACTACCTTAACCAATTGTCAAAATGGCTATTTTATTGACCATTGGTTGTGTGTGTTTTGAAGAAAAACTACCTTAACCAAATGCCAAAATGGCTATTATAAGGACCATTGGTTAAGATATTTTTTCTTCAAAACACACACAATCGTAAATATTCAACCGCTGGTAACGTAACTTTATTATTATTATCGATGAAAAAACTGGGCCTAAAAGGTGACTATAATTAAGTTCTTTTACATGCAAAATCGATCAATGTTAGTATTTACAATAATTCAAGTATGGACAATAAAAGCATCAGTTTCTTAATGATGACTCGACCAGTGGGGTCCAAGAGTGGAGCGTAGTGCGATCCAGCGCAACATTAAGGTGTTTTCCTACTAAGCTAAGGTTTTTATGTTTTGAGCAAATAAATAGTTTTCATTTTCATTTTACTGCACCGTATCATATCATGACCGTACTAGAAACGTGTAAGGCACGAAAAGCAGCACGATACGCTCTACCTTGCCCACTGAACGGATTGACAGCGTTTGTCTCACCGTTATATGGGACGAGAGCGAGCGAGAATGTATTTTGCCGGTGCTGACACGCTCCGTGCATGGCACGCGACGGTGTTGGTCGTTGACGGAACAGTCTAGTGGTTAGTAGTTATAATATCATAGTTCAATACAAATAATATACAAATTTTTACTTGACAAGTTTGGTTTGGACGACAATGACGTCATTAAAGATGGCAATAGCTAACGCATTTTAAATAGGGGTCAGAGTGGCTAATCAACAAAATAACATACCTGCACCATAAGTGTTACAAGATGGCGGCTCGTCGTGCAACATCGGCATGCTTCGGTCGGCCGCCTCCGCCACCACTTCGCTCAGGCATAGCTGGGAGGTTGGCGACGAACATAACATGGGATCACCTGCAGAGATGTACAAAATGGTTTAAAAAATGCATTTAAATGCAAAATGCAAAATACTTTTCGGATTTACTATTTCAAATGCAAAATACTAAATAGTTTTCCTTTTTGTATTTCAAATGCTAAATGCAAAATAGGTATTTTCAAAATACTTTTTTCAAATTAAAATACCTTTTGCATGGCATTTTTGTTATATTTATCAGTACGTGTTACAATAAATTCTGTTATGTTTTATAATAATAATGAACCACTTCACCAGCACCATCAAACAATCAATCCGTGAATCGAATTCGAGTAATCAGGAGCACGGTTTTGACCGATGCCGCCATCGTGTTAGTGGGATGTCTGCCTTGGGACCTCGACGCCATGGTTCTCGCTGCAGTCTACTAGTGGCGAGGAGACCAATGGCTCAAGGGCAACGACCTGCAGCGCGTGAGATCGAGACGGTGAAGCTTCACATAGAAGAGACGGCTCTAGAAGCGTGGTTGAGGAGAGTGGCCGTCAATCATGCAAGGCGCCGGACTCTCGAGGCAATTCACCTTGTCCTAAAAGATTGGATGAGGCGCCAGCACGGTCGCCTGACGTATAAACTGACGCAGGTACTGACAGGCCACGGATCTTTTGGTGCCTTCTTGTGCTGAATTGGCCGAGAAGAGACGATTAAGTATCGTTAAGTATCACCACTGTACCGCTGATGAGAATACAGCGCAACACACCCTCGAGATATGCCCGGCTTGGGCGAGGGAGCGCGAAGTTCTCGTCACGGCAGTTGGGTGAGACCAGTCCTTACGAGGTGGTTATCGTCCAAATGGTAGATAAGGAGGAGGCCTGGCAAGCGGTGCGAACCTTCTGCGAAGATGGAATCCTAAAGGAAGCCGCGGAGAGGGAGCGAGAGGCTTCGGCTGACGCCCGCCGATGTACCAGCCAGCGCAGGAGGGCCTATGACCACCATGCAAACCTCCTCGGTGGGCCTCGGACGACTGTCACGGGGGTGTCAGTTGTTCACTAAGGGAGGCTCGATGTGTTGATGCGATGCGTTCCACGCACCGTTGACAGCAGTAAGCTAGGGTGACCTCTGTTCCCCTGCACCCGGGTGGCGCTGGATGCATCAGTGAGCTATAGCCAGAGACAAGAACTGCGGAAGAATGTTCAGGGTTCATGCCAAGTAGCGTAAACTGTCAGTTCTTGCCTCACGGTGTTCCTGACGGTGTTCTCTCGTACCATTAACGAGAGAACACCGTCAGGTTTTAGTGGGCAGGCAGGCTACGAAGTCTGGAGTCCCATATAAACCCCAACTGTTCCCGCGGTTGTTGGGTATGCAAACCTGCACTTCCTGATGAATAAAAAGGATGGGGATTGGACTCTAACAAAAATTTCTCCTTCCTTTCAAACTGAATGTAACGGAAACAGGCCTTTATCGAAACGTGATGTTAGCAAAATCATAATCATTTAAAAATACCTATTCAACGATACCCCATACGATGGGTTTTGCAAGATAAAAACATTACTTGTATGAGAGGTACTCCAAAATAAATTATTTTACCACTTTAGTGGAGAAATTAAAATTCTTACCCGTGCCAAATACCAGTTTTCTAGTATCTCAGGTCCCTGCGCTGAACTGCGGACAGACGGAAAGACGGACATGGCAAAACTTTAAGGGTTCCTTGTCGGACTCAAAATAATCCATTCCAAAACCAAACTCATGATAAAATAGATAAAAGACAACCAATTTATGCCCTTTTCATGGATATGTCTAAAGCATTTGATTGCGTAGATCACATGATTTTATTAAGAAAATTGGAAGCGTATGGTATTAGAGGCAATACTTTGGATTTACTCAGGTCTTACTTGAGTGATAGAACACAGATTACGTCAATAAGTAGGATATGTACAAAATCAAAACAAGAAATACATTATCACTCAACTCCCAGAACAGTTACGTTCGGTGTACCACAGGGAAGTGTACTGGGCCCATTCCTCTTCTTGGTGTATATAAATGATATCACAGCGTCAGTAGATGATCAAATGATATTGTTTGCTGACGACTGTACTATTATATTCACCGATAACAATATTATAACTAATAGTTTGACCTCTGTTAACACATGGTTACAGAATAATAATCTGGTATTAAACATCGATAAAACTAAAATAATGGAATTTAGGCAAAGAACCCACCAAACTATAACCACACCCATTCAGCTCAGCGGTAAAGAGATAAATTCTATCATGACTACAAAATTTCTAGGTATGCACATTGACAGTAATCTAAAGTGGGAAAATCACATAGACTTTATTACTAAGGTAGTCTCGCAGGCGTCATACAGCCTGTTTCATCTTTCAAAAAAAGTAAGTCTGCCTGCTTTGCTCACATCTTACCATAGCTCTGTTGCCTCAAGGCTAAGATATGGCATTATATTTTGGGGTAACGCCACAAATTGGAAAAAAGTTTTTAAACTTCAAAAAAAGTGCATTCGTGCTATGTGTGGCTTGAAAAGGAGTGACAGTTGCAAAGCCTATTTTCAAAATTTAAAAGTATTAACTATGCCTTGCCTGTATATTTTAGAAGTAGCCGTCTTTATCAGACAAAATCCAAACCTTTTTGAAACGATTCGTGGACTCCGTAACCGCACTAAATTACACTTTGTGGACCGTTTTCTTTGTAAAACTGCACTTTGCAATAAAAGTTTCTTCGCAATGGCTCCAAAAATATATAATAATCTCCCTGACTACATTAAAGAATGCAATGCTTATGATACATTTAAAAAGAGGCTAACGACATTTTTAATTGATCATTCCTTTTATTCAGTTGAAGAATTTCTACAATTGAAATATTATTTTTTTGTATTTACTGACTTCTGCCTGATTGTCTAAAATACCTACTATGCTTTAACATTTTCTCTATTAATTGTATTAGTATATTGACATACCTAACTTGAATGAATTGTGTATCTGACTAACCTTGACTTTCTTTGACATTGTGTATTTAATTTGATTTTAATCTTAATTATTTGTATGCCAATATGGCTGATCACAGCATGTACCTTTTCCGCCTTATCTGTAATAACACCATATTTACCTGTGTTTCACAAATAAAATTGATTTGATTTGATTTGATTTGATGATGGTGGACCGTTTCAACGCTCTACAAATGTCAGGTGCGCTTACGCGACATTGAAGAAGACCGACCGAATTCACATTGATGCCTTCGAAAAATGGTGCTGGCGGAGGGTGCTGGGGATTCCTTGGACTGCATTCCGCACAAGCGATTCCATCCTTCAAGAGCTCGGTATAAAGATCAGGCTCTCTACCACCTGCCTTCGTAGAATCCTGGAATTATTTGGCCACATTGCGGGAAAAGACGGACACAAGTTACCAGCAAGATAGATGGCAAAAGACCGAGAGGACGCAGCCCAACAAAATGGTCCGACCAGATTCGCGCTGCACTGTCTGGCACTGCCTACAGCATGCTAATCTCCACGTTGTTCTCCATGACGCCAAGGACCGGAACAGATGGAAGACCACTATTAGAAGCAAACTCATAAAGGGGTGTCACGACCTTCAGCAATGAGGAGCACGATGTAAGGAGGTGTTGAACTATGGAACCCTAAAAATGGGTGCGCATGGATAGCAGACGCCTCTATCGGTCAAGGCAATACAAGCGTCATTCGTTCTTTTCATTTTGTTTGACTGGTAATGTTGGCTAAATTTAATCACAAAGTATTTTGCATTTTGAAATAAATATTCAAAATGCAAAATACGTGTCAAAAGGTATTTCAAATAAAATACAAAATGGTTTTTAATAAAAGGTATTTAAATGCAAAATACAAAATAGGTATTTTGCATTTTGTATTTGCATTTTAAATAGAAGTATTTCAAATAAGTCACATCTCTGATCACCTGCAGTCCAATTCCACTATCAAAATCGAACTTAACGTAAACTCAACCGGTGACGATAACCAACTAAACGTCACATTTCCTATTCCACTAAAGCGGTTCGGTTGTGGTTTAGCTCAACTTTATCGTTCGACCGAAGATTAGCCGATTCATATTCTACTAATGTTTTGACGTTTAGGTCGACCGAACCGCAACTGAAGAAGAACTTTACGAATCCACCAATAGATGACGATTATTTCAACCAATCATTGAACGTCTGTTAGTGGTGCTCCGATGTAATTTTAATAAATCGAATGTTGCAAGCATAGATTATAAAAAATATATCGAGTTTGTTATGAATCGATTTACCACGTTACGATTTACAATGTTAAAATAAAACCATTAATGAGAAGCAAGAAAGTAACCATATTAAACAACCGCTCATAATACCATAGATATGAATCAATCAATAATTATCGACAACACGACTTTAAATTTGAACCATAGCAGATTTGATGTGTAAACCTTTAATGAGCACTTTTCTGCCACCGTTTTACAGCTCTTACTAGATGGCGTTAAGGTCAGTTTAGGAACTTTTTTTTCACGTTGGCGGAAAACCATGGACAAAGAATAAAAGTGCGTAATTAAATATTGTAAAATGCGTTAATGACTCGACTTATGTATTAATTAGGATACTATTTTTTTACCATTATTATGTCCTTTATGTACTAAAAGTTCTCATTAATATTGTTTTACTGTTTATTATTTACGTTGGCAAAAAGCAATAGCCCTCTGCTATAATTCTTGGATAAAGTTTTAAAAGTTAGTTCCTAAAATAACGCTAGTGCCATCTCTCGATGATATAAACATCTAATGACAAGAAAACTGCTCATTGATTTTACCGTCTGCCAAGTCAATAGGTAAGTTATTCTGTAAATAGCACGTAAGTATTTTTCAAAATAGATAACGGAATGTTTAGGGTATTTATTACTTGCCAGCTGTAAAGCTGTTTAGGATAACACAATAGCTAGCTAGATTGGCAACGTCACACAAGCGGTAAAGGTACGCAAACAAGAACAATAACTTTCAACCCCTTCCCTTTGTCTTTTTATCTACCTGGGATTGCCACGTGCGCCACGCTAGCTAAGAATACGTAGTGTACATGTTATACTTGTACCACAGAATACTATATTGCGTTAGGTAAAAGACTTAGGCTTCATTATACTGATTAAAAACCAACTAAAATAAGAAAAGAAAAATATTTACCTACAGTCAAGTTACTGACAAATACTTGATCATGAGGATCAAGTGAAATATTGCAAAGTTTAAATAATTTAAATACCTCAAGAGCCGTCGAAAACATTGATGTTTTATGATCGAATGTTTACAAAATATTTTTTAAATCTGCAACTTACAAGTATTTCTATAAAGCTCATTTTTTAGGGTCAATTAGGGTGTTATTTAAAATCTAAACCTGTTATTAATGAGAAATAATATTAAAAAAAAACAAATTGCACAAAATCAGCTAAAAAATAAATAAAACGACGCTAGCGACACCACAGGTTGCATTTCCAATCTTTATTAGGGTCCTAAACGCTCAAAGAGCTTTCCAATCTCTTAATACTCTTACTAATCTGTGCTTGCCTGTTTGTTTACGCTGCGTTTCGTCTTGCGTTCAGCTTAAGTTCGGTAGAATGAATAGTGGAATACTGTTTTGTGTCATATTTTTGAGCGTAACTCCAAACGAACTGCTACCTAAACTAAACTCAAACGATTCGTGTTGTAAATAGTGGAATTGACCCCCTGGAATAGAAGATAAAGTTTAAGTTTAAGATCTAACGTTTGAAGAAGCATAATCTCTAGATCTGTGAGGTGTTGTATTAAGAGTGAATTGTTGCTTCTAAGCAGATATGTACCACCCTAGACCTCATCCATGCGTTGTCAAAAAATACGGAACTCTAAAAAGAAGATGCCCGAAACATTGAACTGAGAATGGAAATAGACGACTGTAATGAAAACAATATATATGTTTTTTAATTAATCATGATTTCTGTCTTAGATTGAGAGATTTTTTATATCCCCAGAAATATTGGTTAAGTGTTAATCATACACTTATGGAAATCTCAACCATGAAGACGAGGTTGCTGGAATATAGGAAGCTACTGTCTTGTTGGATCTTGGAACAAATCAAAATGTACCTACGAACGAGTCGGGCTCGCGCACTGAGGGCTCCGTGCCAACTTAAACTGAATTAGGGGATCACTTACTTCCAATTAGCCAAAATCGGCAAAAATAACTGTTTTTGATAGTGTTTGGATGAAGGTCAAATTTATTTTTGCGGTTGTTGGAAATGTGCTCTATCTCAAATACTACCTACTTGTTCGATCTCATTCAAACCAAATATGGTTCAAAGTATTGTACATATTTATAAATTTCATATTTTTATCATCAGAATAAATACACTGGACAATGGATAATGGACAGGCAGATAGACAGATAGATTTGTCTACGGAACTCAATAAAGAAGTCCGTCAGCTTACTTTACTAAGATTAAGCATTTTCAGTAAACATTATAGCAAAGACGGCATAGTTAGGTATGCATAGGCGGTTCACCATTTTCTGAATAATGTCAATACTGCTCATGGTATTTACCTTGCGTGACGGGGTTGTGTGAGTCGTCGTCCATGAGGTCTTCTATCTGAGCTAAGTTAAGCACGGCGTCGCTCTCGCTCCCACCTAGCAGACCGGGGGAGGGGGACAGACGCATCTGGTGAAAAGAGAAGCAAAATATTAGACAAAAACAAATATCAAATTACAAAATTACCAATTTATACTCCATTCATCTTCGCTAGTCCAACAATGTAAACAATATTTTTGTAACTTTTAAAATAATATCAGCAAATAAAATTAATTTTCTATTTAATTTATAAAAATCGCAGTGTTGAAAGATGAATTTGCTATGTATGTTCTAAGTTTTGTGTTTATCTCATTATAAATAAATGATTTCGTCAAAAAGAAATGTAAAGATTTAATAAAACACAATTTACGGATAATTTTGCGATAATTTATTTGATTTTTCATCCCGACGTTTCGATCAGTCTACCCCGTGACCACGAACGCTGTAAAGTGTTCGAAACGTCGGGATGAAAAATCAAATAAATTATCGCGAAATTATCCGTAAATTGTGTTTTATTAAATGTGTAATATTCGCGTAAACTTCAGAAATAAGAATGTAAAGATTGTTTACAATATTCGACAAGCAATGAAAAACTGACTTTAAGGTACTATAGAGGTAGATCCAAGGAACTTAATGGCTGGTAAACTAGCTAGTTAGTAAAATATCTTTTACCTTAATATCTTTATGGCTGAACAGGTTCTCAGGCACTTGCTCCAAGCAAAGGTCGGGCTCCAAACAGCCCAGCCCTTCCGATAGGGAGAGCCCCTCGTCCCTGCTCAGTGGTGAACACGAGCCCAGTTTCAGCCCATCTGGAGGAAGCGAGGATGGTGACATTTTGGGAAACACATTTCAGAGGTATAACATATTATGTTTAGGTTAATAAATGTTTTCAGACGGGAGAACTAGCGGGCATAGGACAGGCCTTAGTGTCTATTACCGTCAGACACCCACGGGTAACTTCTATAACCGACATAATAATAAACTTATGTTTATACTTCTATCTGGGTGATCAAGCTTTGCTAGTATTTTATTTTATTGAGAAGAAAGCAAAAAGTTTGGACACATCGGGATTCGAACCCATGCATCCTCCAGTTTTGGGACCGCGCGTCTAAAAATACGCTATGACGCAATTCATTTTCAAAATAACCTATCAATCAATTATTATCGCGTCCCATATGATGACGTTAGAGTTTGACGGACTAATTTTCATCAGGCTGTCAGTCATTATAGGTTTCACGATCATTCTGACCAGACTGATGGATCAGACTAACACCAGACTAATTGTGTAATCGTTGCCCTAGAGTAAACACATTTAAGGGTATACAATTCAACAGTATCTACCTAGTGCATCTAATGCGGACAGGCATTCAGCGGAGGGCATGTCTCTCAGCAAGTCCGGTGGCTGCTCACCCAGCTCCATCAGCGGCGTTGGCTCCGTCTTCGGGAGGATCACCTCCTGTATATAAAAAATGTTTTTTAAGTAAAATGGAAGTAGCAGTTACATTAGAATGGAAGTAGCAGTGACAGTCTTTCATGCTAGAGTACAGTTACAATCTCGAGAAGACACGCTTGTGCCCTGAGGAAGGAGCATTTTTTTTTTAATAAACAGCAGAGAAGAACTTAATAACGAAGATAAATATTTACTGCCTCGTTAGTCAGAATAAAGGTAACAATTAAAAGAATAGGCAATCAAGAGACATAACTTGCTGTTTCAAGGAACAAAGTAAAAGAAAGGAGAATGAAATGAACGTTGCTGAATCAAGGAACAGTAAAAAGTAATTAATAAATAGTTATATATTAATAAATAATTTATTTCAGGCCACACAGCCCATATAAGAGTAGTTAGAAACACAGTTAGTAAAAGAGGCATAGATAGAAAAACAACAAGATAACGTACAAAAACAGTAAATAAAGTAAGGAAGAAAACTTTGTAAAATCAAAAACACGCAAAAATTAAACAAAGCGATAAATAAAAGAAAGGAGCCGTAGTATTTTTTAATACTAGATTTACGGCGTTGGCTAAGCCATCAGCCAAATCTTCTTTGGAAATAAATAATAAAAAGTGACAAGCACTCACAGGTGTATTCCTAGCCGGCGACGCATGCGGCTCCGAACCCGCGGTCTCCACGCCAGAGTCGTCCGTATGCGGGGACGCCCATCCACCACTCTCGCCACTGGATACTGGAAGCCCGTGGAGTTTCGCTAAGCGTTCTAACTCCTGTAATCAAGATAATGAGAAATATAACTATAATCCTACTACTATTATAAAGGCGAAAGTTTGTAAGTATGGATGTATGGATGTATGGATGTTTGTTACTCTTTCACGTAAAAACTACTGAATGGATTTGAATAAAACTTTACCACAATATAGCTTATACATCAGAATAACATATAGGCTACAATTTTTGAGGTTTCTAATGTGAGGTCGTAAAAAAACACATTTTTTGCGCTACTAGACGAGACGAACCTGAAGTCCACGCGAACGAAGTCGCGGGCAAAAGCTAGTGTAATAATAATAATAACTAACTAGCCGATTTCGACTATTATGGCCAGTCACAACGACTAACCGACGGCGCGGGACATATTATGCACAAGTGTGTGCGCAAACACAGGTGCACTCTATTCCTTTCACTCTTATAAGCAGAAGAGCTGCCGGCAGAAGTGTTCCCTTGCAACTAAAATTTGGACGTTTTCAAGAAGAGAGTGAATAGGCTGTTACTAGGCAGACATGGTCCATCTTAGTCTACATTGTCACTTAACATCAGGTGCAACCGTGGACAAATGTCTGGCTATCTAATTTTAAAACTACTTTAAATGTCAGACTACCGAATATCAGAATGGCTATTTCAATGACCATTGGTTTAGTATTTTTTTTCTCCAAAACACACACAATCGTAAATATTTAACCGCTGGTTAACTTTACCATTGCTACGGATCAAAAATCTGGCCCTTCAGACCACATATCAGCTACTGGTCAATCATAATTGGTAATAGACATACTTAATCTGAAATAAGCATCACGTGTCACCAACCTGTATCCTCAACATCAGCTTTCTATTATGCAGTTCTATCTGCTTTCTCCTCTGTTCGCTCTGTTTGAGCCTGTTCACCTCGTCTCTAAGGCACTTGATGTAGTCCACACTACTCTTGAGGATTGTCCCTTTATTCGGTCTAACGTCTCGTATGACCTCGTAGAAGGGATCGTTGGTTTTCGGGAGGAGCGTCCCTAATTCCTTGATGCGGTCGTTTATGTTGAAGCGGCGTCGGCGTTCAACTAAAAAAAAGGAATTTTATAGTTATATTTTTTTATTGCAGCGTTGCTTTGCGTTTTTTTGTTTAACAAACAGTATTCTCAGTATTTGCAGTTTGGAAGATGATGGCCTATAGGCCTGCATTAACACTATCTATCATCGTCGTCGTTAATCCGGTTTCTTCTCTTAAGTTGCGTCAACACGCTTCCCTGTCAAGATCTAACAGTTCCACTTTCACAATATTGTGGTTGTCTTTCTTCTAACAGTCATTATTAGGAATAACTTTAGTCTGCCAGAGAAAGTTTTTTTTTTTTTTTTTTTTAGTTTATTTTATCAAAAGTAACACTACATATTTATATGCAATATTCTGCCAAACTGTGTAACAGTTTGTCGGCAGAGCTCTCGTGGACATCGTATTACTTACAATATAATTATTTAATTATTAAGTATTTAGTTAAGCTATGATTAGGTTTAGGTTATAGTTTTAGGTTAGACTTACAAGTTAACCTACGATTTACACTCACAGTACACTCTAACGGCCTGTTTCACAATGTCCCAATAAATTCTAGTCAGCGTCATCCATTTAGACTTAATTAATCTAAATCAAAATTAAATGAATCGTACGAAATGAAGTTTCATATTTTAATTGAGTTAAACGCTTATTTGTCGATGGTGATACAGGCCCTTACATTATTAAAATTATTGTTAACAACAACAGTTTAGCAAAGGTAGGTTTACAATCTAAGTACACGAAAACAATAACTCATATAGTAAGAGGTTCCGTAATGCAGTGACATCAACAGGTGAAGCTCGGCTCACGGGCATAATGACAGGTAATGTTTTTTTAACATTGTTTTTAAATGGTTTTTACTCATTACATTTTTTGCGTATTGACACGGCAACTCGTTTAGATAAGTAGGGGTTAACCATCGTCTCTCACGCCTGCCGTAGTAATTTGTTACGTTAGGAACCGCATATTTAGGCTTCTTTGACATACGAGTTGGGTACGTATGGACCCTTTCTTTTATGTGTTCGCTATTATTATACTGTTCAATTAATATAGTTTGTTTTACTTTCATATCTATTGGTATTATATTACAGATTTTAAACAATTAGATTATTTTTTAGACTAAAGTAGTCTACTACTTTAGTCAGATGCCTTAAAAAAACGAGAATCTCCACTTACTCATATTATGGTTGTCTTTCTTCTGCCTGTCTTTCGCCAGGGCATGTATGTCAGCATCGGAGAGTAGGGCGCAGTCCCCCGCGACCGAGCTGGCGGTTGAGGGGGGCCCCGACGACGACAGGGGGCCCGTGCCCCCATCGAGTGATAGGATGTCTTCTAGGAACTCATCAGCCTGGAAAGAAGAGGATAATGTTTTGAGTTTCTGCTGAAAGCCTGCAAGACAGATGGTATCAAACTTATGTTTTTTTCTGCGCACTATGTAGAGCATTTTTTTTATCCTCCCAAAATTATAATACTTTGATACTACTATAATTTTAATAAAGATATTTTAATCAAGAGCGCAGGTCTTCATAAGACGAGATGGAGACATCACTATGTAAATATCGCAGTAAGTTTAGCCTGTAATTACCCCATTGCTAGGCGAAAGCCGCGCCTCAAGAATAAGATGAAAGATAGCAGGGTCACACTGAATGCAGACCGCGTGCAACCGGTCGACATGGAAAACTATGGAGACGGCATATGGAACTTCTACGGCTGATCATAATTCAGCTATTTCCACTGATCCTTACCTCTGAATTGTTAGTGCCCACGGAGCACAGTCCCGGGCTTAGCAGCGACGACGTAGACGCACGATCAGGGGACGCCGCGCGCCGCGCGCCCAAATCCGGCGCAGACTGCGCGGGCGCACTCCGCGTTGATGACGTCGTCACCTGGAAAACAAAGTTCGGATTTTGTCATTTCTTATGGTTGAGCAGCTGATTAAAGTGCTCGGACTGAAAGAAAGGAGGTCTGGAAGATAAAATTGCCTGATTTCATCTTCATCTCTGGACTGGCGAATTTTACCATTGAACTACAGTTACTAGTGTATGGAACTGACACCACTAACAATTTGCGCCATGATTAAACGCCCACATACTCTTACTAATCTGTGTTTAACGATTTAACGCCACTGGGTATGAATACAAAAAAAAACTGTTTCAAATTCGACACGAATGTGTGGTCCGTCCAGCCTGCACCGACTGATGTAAGTACATAGGTAAGTACCTTTGATGATTTTGATTTTACGGCAGCTAGTGGTGACTGAGTTTGTTCCGGCGTTTCTTCTCAGCACTTGCCTAATTGTCTGTGTTCTGTCTCGAAGCGCTGGTAGGGCCCAAAAGATAAGGAGACATGTTTCGGCCCTTTCAGGGCACATTTTTTTTTCACTGTATATTTTGACGTTCATAAGTGTCATTTCATGACCTAAATTGAAATAAAGATTTTGAATTTGAATTTGACATTCAAATTTCAAGGAATACGTCACAACCTTGTCATCGAGTATTTGATATCAGCTTCTCTTCAGGTAGTAATAAGCCAAGTAATGAGCTTAACAAAAACTACGCTTTTTAGCCTTTTTGCCACGATTAACATGATGATTATTTTCGTGTTATTGTTTATGTAATTTTGTAAATGTAAGGTAGTCTTTATACAATTTCCATACATATTGTGGTGTGGTGTGGAGAATCTTCATCTTTGCTCTGGCATTTATGCTTTAGACTAGTATAACATCTGTAAAATCATTAAGTGTATGTGTGTGATCATAATCTGATTACAATATGCTCCATTAGTTAAACTCGTTTTTGAGAATTGACGGTGCATTCTCATTTGATAAGATAACATGAAATCTACTCGTTACATTCATGTTCATTTGTCACCTGCAAAATGGGTCACTTTATTTAAGAAGTGTGATGCAAGTGGCTTAGGTTAACATATTGCAAGGACACAAAATCGGAAATGACGGTATACCTACATAGTCATTACAAAAGATGATTTTGACACCTACGTAATATGACAATCGATAAAAGGATCGATCTTAGCTGTTAACATTTGGATCACGAGATGTAAGTCAGTATTAAAAACTGAATTTTGAGTCGAAACGTGACTAAAAGTGATAAGTAGAGTTAAAACTTTGAATACCCCTGGCCTTCGTATTTGTTAATAGATTATGCGTATATTTTGGATACGTGTAACTAAATCATATGCGTTATCGTACTTTAAGCTAGAGTAATGTGGAAAATCCATGACCTTGGTCTTAGGTCCAGTTACGTGATCAACAGTTTTAACTGCTGGTAACGACATTTAACCATTAGGTAGTTGAGTTAACTTTCGATCAAGGTACTGGGCCTAGGAATAAAATAGGTTTTATTAACTTTATATTTACCAGCACACAAATCGAAACATGGAGAGATAAAGTGCCTTTCACCTAATAAAGCATAAGATGCTCTTACACTTGTAATAAAAAATGCATAATTAAAAAAAATACCTAAATAATAAGTAGTGCTTTTTCAGTAAGGATGAGATGTGATTGTGTGAATTCGTCGTGTCATTGTGTATGTTGTCGTTTTATGAACTCGTTCAAATGTGTGTGTGTGTGTTTGTGTTGCCCAAAATTAATAAATTCATTTTCTTTCTTTCTTTCTTGACATCGATAAAATTGAGATCGACATCATTGCAGTTCATTACAATTACAATAGATAGATAACGTATTTTTATTTTTCAAATACTATTTCTTTTTGCGAAGGCTGGCCAGCCCTGGGGGTGAATATTGCGATGCAACTTAATCCGTTCAATTTCCAACCAGTTCAATTCCCACTCAGTGAAAATTTGCCCAACAGTAGGACAGTAACGGCTACTAAAAAAAAAGTTTTTTTTTTGTTTACTGACCTGTGTTTGCGGTTGGAAGGATTCACTGAGGTACTGTCGGACCTGGCTCTTCTGTTTCTGGATCACGTGATACCGGGTGGGGTTTTCCAGAACGGTTCGGACCTGGGAATGAGAAACATGGAATTTAGTACTACATGATAAATATTTTCATTCTTCCTCATTTACGCCCTGTTTCACAATGTCTGTAAGTTATAGTTAATAAGTTCCTATTAGCGTTATCTATCCAATAGTTTATACGTAATGAAGTTTCAAATTTGAATTATTTGTTGGTTATTTTATTAAATGGCTATAAAAGTGCATTGCTATTTTAGATCCATTTGTACTTAAAAAAAACATAAATAGTCGCATAGGGTTGGGAAATAACATTCTGCCGTCCCAGCTTCCGCACCAACTTGGGAGCCTCTTCCCCGCTCGCCAGAATGATAACTGAGTATAACGAGCTGAACAAAAACTACAACTTAGACATTTTCAGTGACTCATTGCATCGTATCAGGGAGACAATAGAGAAGGGGTTTGTTTGAGCTGTATTCTCGTAAGTAATTTTTAACTTTTTTGTATTTTTGTAATTTCGTTTAGACCTTTTTTTTTTGTATTGCGACACCCCTTTCACTGTTTTTATGTTATGGCGAATGCTGTGTACGTCTATAATTAGTGTAATGTACTAGAACTAAACTGTGTCTTAATCTATGTAAGTGCTGTGTACTTTATACTGTTGATGTACCTTATTAAATAAATAAATAAACAAATAACTTCTTTCGTTGTCGATAATGGTAACTTGTAAAAAGCTTTTATAGCTATTATAGATTCCCATTAATTTATGTAAAGAGCTTTAAAAGAAGCTTATGATACTTACATTGCAACTGTTTCACCTACTTTTTGCAAGTCAAAGTATATGATTACTAAAGTTCTATCATCTTTGAGGGACAATAACGGCCTGCGGTTTACTTGATTGAATAAAATCTAAATTTAAATTTAGAATAAAAATGTCAATCTAGATTTTAGAAAAATATAAGATTTTAAACTTTGTTGCATTTAAAATCCCGTTATGATATGATGAAATATTGCGTAGACTGCCTAGCTTTGCCTGCTGCACTGCTAGCAGTCCCTAGGGTCACTTGGGGTAGTTCAGAGGAGATTTTCGTCCAGGCGTGGGACAGTAATGACTAGGAAATAATATGTGAAATGCCTGAAGTACCCACCTGAAGAACTTGAGGAGGTAGTTCCACATTCGGCGCGATGCGCGGAACATCTGCGGGCGTAGACTTCTTCTTCTCTTCATTGTCTTTGGACTGGCTGGATTGCTGTGCCTGGAAAAGATAAAAATATAACATTAATTAAAACATAATAAATAGTATAAAAATATCGTTAAGAACTAACTAAAGCCCAAAGAGAAAGGAGACATGCAAAGACAGAGCAACAATGATCATTGAAATTGAAAAGTATTAAAAACGTTTGTGATTGAAAACTAATTGGACATATGTGAAATAAATTATTGCATTAAAATTTAAATTTAAAAACCACCGTGCAAATAAAAAACGGCGGAACATATTTTCATGAAACATGGCTAAGAACATTCGTGATAAAATTATTTATGACACAAAGGAACTAAACGAAAATTATAACATTCGTTTGGGAGCTACGATAAACAGACAGATACAAAGACACGTTTTACTTTTTTAACACCTCTCTCTTTTTGCGTCGGGGGTTAACAATAAGGCATTTCTGTACTGCTTCCATCTCAATAAGTAATATTTCGTACATTTAAATAAACAATTTTGTGTGAAAAATACCCTTTTGTCTTTTTTATTCAAACATATGCATTGATGAATTTGAATGTACTCCCAAATAAATCTATGACACTGTCTTCATTTCAATTTGATAAATTATCGTAAAATATCACAATCATTGAAACATTAAGGCCACTTGACATGTTGGAAAGTAGCTCGCGACTGGTTGCGATGCGCGGGTTTGCTCGCCGCGGGCGTGTGACAACTAGTTTGAGTACTTAGCGGTATTGTAACTACACGTTTGTTATAGGGAAGTTGTCTAGTCGATTTTTTAATCGACACATGAAGAATACGCCTGTATTTTCTCTGTATATACCAATGGTTGACTGGTAGAGAATGATTTTAGCATTAAGTCCGCCATATGTACCTTTTGTTTGTGTATGAAGTGTTATAAATAAATAAATAAACATGGCTGATATCTCGGAAAAACTGAGCGCGAAGGTAAAATATAAAAAGAATGCAATCATTATTTTTGTGACGATTAGTTGCCTTTATAATTTCAAATTAAGTAAATATTATTAAAAAAACTGCAAGCGCAAATTACAGCACACATTTAATTGGACATACAAACTTTATCAAATTTTAGCGCATGTAACTTTTTAAATGCTTGCACCAAATTATTAGAAATTTTCAAAGATGCGTAAACAAGAAAATGCCTCAAAAGCTCGATTAGATTACTCACACAGTGTAACGGTGTCCACTACACCCCACATAAAGTAAAATAAAAAACCGTGCACGTTTAGTAAAAATATCGATAAACTTAAGGACTGTCACACATCATCTGAAGTAAAGTAAAAAAGTGTACGTTTTTTTAAACAATATCGATAACCTTAAAGAAAAAAAATATATCGATAACCTTTAAGACTGTCACATCACTAGCAAAGGTTGTCGCGTTTTACAAACAATTACATTATTAATGTATGCTGTCTCAACCGCGACGGTTGAGATCCGAGCAAAAAAATCAATCAAGTTTAACATAATTATAATTAATGTCTTAGCGCACTCACATAAGACTAGTTTTTTACTAAAGCAAGTGCCGAAGTGACATAATTTGACAAATGATCTGATGATGAAGGATTACAGTTTTCGAGTTGATTTTATGGAGTAACTAGCGATTCCCGCGAACTTCATTTCAGCCCCGGCTCCGTTATATGGTTATTATCGTATTCCGGGGTAAAACTAACAAATTAAAATCATGAAAATCGGTCCAACCGTTCTAGAGTTATAGTAGTAACTAGCACGAATTTCTATTATGTATATGTACAGATAGAAGATATATTCGGCCGTACAAATATCGGAGTATCCATACAAGCTTTTATCCTAATTTTACACCATTAATGCATTTTTTCCGGAAAAGTAATTTCCAGAAAGAAATTAATAAATTCAAATTATTAAAAAAACACCATCCACGGTCGCGAATAAAAAAAACGGCCCAACAGATTTTCATGAAACACTCAACAAAATCTAAACCAAAATCTGTTCATCCGTTTGCGAGCTACAATGCCACAGACAGCCTAGATACGTTAAAATTATTACACTTCTCTCTTTTTGCGTCGGCGGTTAATGATGAGACTTCTTCTTTTCGTTTCGTGTCGACTCTGGCGTTATATTTTTAAGGACCAGTACTCGGCGACTGACAGAGCGTTGTCAGTAGCGTTGTACAGGTCCGCACGTGTGCAGGTATAGGGACACGTACGGCAGGACAATAGGTGTGCCATCGTCTGTGGAGAGACACCACACAAACATGCGTCGTTCGCAACATAACCCCATCTGTACAAGTTCTCCTTGCTTCGGCCGACTTGTGTCCGCCCGCAGTCTATTTAAGGACTTCCAAGTTTGCCAAGGTAGACTATGTCCAGGGGGGAGCTGTTCCTTTAGCGGAATAGGAGATATGTTGGGGTATCTCTCCGTCCAAAGTCTTATCCGGGCTTGATTAGCTTCGCCATCAAGAGGGGACACCTCTTTGACGAGGCTATGCCGACTCTTTAGCCTCTGGACTACTGGCATGTGTTGGTGTAAGGGGTGCCGAGCGTCCGTCTCCTGATGATGAATGATGAGATGATTGGTAGTTACCTGTAAAGATTCTCTGCGCAACTGCTCCTGCGCATGCTCGCGCATCAACTGCTGTTTGAGTTGCGTGCGCGACGTCGGCGTTAATGTCTTGAACGTCGGTGGACTGCAACAATAGAAAACATTATGTTAATAACTGATATTACAACAAATAGCCTTTAATTTAAACTAGAATATATTTGGAGGGTCACGAAAAATCATTAGTTTCTCCATGTAGACATAGAGGGCGGCACTTATTTACGTCCCAAGATAGCTCTAACGTCTTACTAGTCATAATAAATACTGAAATTGCAGCTAACTAGCTAGCTTTTATTTATTAAATACTTAAATGAAGATGCTTTATTTCCAACCAATCGATAAATATAGCTATCCAATGCGGCAACGCAGCCAGCATTATAGCCTTATTACGTTATATTATATTACTATTTCTTGTCAGTAAAAACTTAAAACATGTTTTTTTATTAATAGATAATTTTGTTTACAACTCTAAAACAATAAAGGTGAAAAATACGCTACCAAATACGACATTCACCGATGAATGACCAGCTCTTGCATAACAGCAATCCATAGATAACATCAAGATAACGAATGTCTTTGACCATAGACAGTTATCCTGTTCGGAATACAATACGATCTATGCTGCACATACAAATCACGGACCACCTATCATAGTATGATGTATGATGATTTAATAATTGATTAAGTATACCTATAGTAAGTTGATAAGACTTGGTTACTATTGCCAGTTTGTAAGAAAAGTAGAGTCATAAAATCAATGCCCTCTCTTTAAAATGTCGGATTAGTTTTCATATTATTAGTTAATTACACAAATATACATACTTGTAGCCAAAAATCGAAGCTAAGAGCAGTACCGTTACCATGAGTTTACATCGGTACACATCACATACATTTACTCGCTTGCGACGACGTAACTTTTTGTATGGAAAATTTTAGTTCTGAAAGTGACCGTTGGGGCGCTGTGCAATTTTCCATAGACTTTTTTAACGTAGTCGCTAGCGAGTAAAACCGTCGTAAACTCATGTGCAAGTGCTGCTTCAGAATGGGGTCATTCGCACCGCCAGTGGTTTAGCGGTGAAAAACGCTTAAGGTATCTTTTTAAAACGATTCAATTATACCCAACATAGACCGCTGCGGTGCGAATAAACCCATTCTGAAACAGCACGGGGGAAATTCGCCCGGTCCGAAAACCTCGTGGTGCGAACCGCCGATAGTTATATTTTGGGATATTTATTTTATTAAGGACAGAACAATCAAATTCTTGCAAGTGTTGAAATATCTCGATGATTCACGGATTTACAAATGCCAACGTGCGAATTATGATATGATTATTATTCCTCCCTTTTGTTATTGGTTATTATATGTATATTACCTACTCAACCATAAAGATAAATAACATAAATAACACCATACAAAAGTCATTTATCAAACTTTCTATGATATTCCAAAACATAACATACCTACCTTATGATGAGAAGATCTAGTTACTTTATAGTTATACCAACAATAAATATTTCGTGTATCATTCAACTAAACAGACAAATTATTATAACCAATCATAATCAATATCAATATCAGACCATTTGTTATGATTATCAGAAAACATTAGAAATAGATTTGGCAATCGATAAGTAAAGTGCTTTAAGTAGCAATAAAGAATCGTTATAAAAAGTAATCTGAATTGTGAATCGGAGTTTTTAAAAACCTACTCCTTTCTTGATTAGAGGCGTGATATAAATACTGTGTTTTTTTAACTATCAATGCTACCAGTGCAATTTTATTTAAAAAAAACCTCAAAAACATAACAATTATTTTGCAATTTGTTAATATAAAATAACATAAACATTTTTATAGTTTACTAGCAGTTTCCTGCGGCTTCATCAAAAATATCTGTGTAATTTATAGCCTATGTGCTATTCCAATGTATAAGCTCTGTTATTGTACAGTTTGAGCGAAATCCATATAGTAGTTTAAGCATAAAGGAGTAACAAACGTCCATCCTCACAAACTATCGCATTGATATAAACCCAAGTGATAAACTGACATTTTAAAACCCATAATATCGTGTCTGCCTGGTTACAGATAGACTACTGTCCGTTATTATTAATAATAAATAAAATAATAAATAAATATGCGCCAGACAACACACCAATTGGCAATTGTCTGGTTTCGTGGTATGAAATTTTCTTCCTTTATCTCTACATAGTTTTGAATCTATTTCCTTTTATGCTTCGAATTGCAGCCTATTAAATAAAAAAGGTTGTGAGAGTAAGTTTGAGTTATTATTCCCACAGAGCTTCCATTTTTGAAGCCTTCATAAATGGCTGAATGTCTTCAGCTTTGTCTATTACTAATATTGAATAACAAATGACGATTGTATTATTTTCTTAATAACAAAACTTAAGCAAGTAGACCACGAAACATGTATGGGAGCGTACGCGCAACGAGTGTGCCTTGACCGCCAATTGAAGCAATATCAACATACGGACCGCTATGACATAACGTAGTTGGTATACAGTTGGCTCAGTAAGAACAGGGTTCCTATTTTTTATCAATCGCGTCAAGATGGCGTGTGATATTCATTGATTAAAGTCAAATTTTGGAATAAAGACCAGTTGTATTCTACACAGAAAGGATTTGAAAAAGCATTGCTCAATTTTGTGAGTACTCACGTCTATATTTCGCGTGTTTTTTTTTTGTTTTTAGAGCTCCAGATCTGTGGAATACTGGTCCTGTACAACGCAGCATTTTAATGTTGAGTTACTTACTTATTAAAAAATAATGCAGTACTCTTATGGGATACAGTTTGCATGCAGATCGTTTTACTATCTAGAGGTTCTAATTATTTCTACTTTCACTACCCACTGATTGGTCGGGTAATTTTAGACTTATCTTTTTTGTATGAAGGGGCTAGTAAATATGAATAAACAGTCTAACGAAAGTAAAAGGCTTGTCGTGGACACATTGCGTTTACTTTCATTATAGAAATTAAGGGGGATGACTGCTCGCATCTAATTGTTATGACGTCGAAGATGCCGTGTCTACTTACACTGTGGCAGATACCCTTTACTCGCATTGTCCGTGTGGAACGAGTCCACAATTATACGTACGAGTTTTGATCTTATGAGATAAAGACAGCTTAGCTTGGTTAACATGCCTGTGTCACAAAGCTTTTATTTATTTAGCTTTATTGCAAAACCAGATATTCCACGAAATGTGGATTTGTTCTTATGTGGTAATAAAGTCAGTTAATTTGCCAAACGTACGCTCGTCGCTATAGGTAAACCGCTTCATTGAGACTTCGCCTGCGGGGTACAGGGGTGTGGGGGGAGGCGATAGTGGATCGCGCGAGGTGTGCGGGCGGCGCGGAAACACCCGCCCGCGCCGCTCACTAACCGCGCTCTCGTCTCCCCCCGCATCCCGCCGCCCCGCAGGCGAGGTCTCAATTTCGCGGTCTACCTTTTAATAGTATTTTGCATGCATGCAGTTTCTCATATGTTAATTAGAGTACCATGCCGGTTCTTTACAGCCATGAGGATTTTTGTTTGGGGATTTCAAAAGTAAAGTAAAACAAAACCTAAAAACATGAAATTGGAAAGAAGTAGTTATGTTTCAAGATTTCAATACGTATTATAATGCTAATGTCATTTTTGAAGCCGTCTTTACTCATTCCAAGTAACGAGAAGTAATTGAATACAATACGCATAACACAATATTTTATTGTATTTAGATATCTTGTGACGCGTTGGAGTTAGTGTATAGTGACGTCATAAGGTAAAGAAGGATAACCGCAAGCAAAAGCCAACAAAAAGTCAATAAAAACAGTAATTTGCAATTCCATTGATGAAGAATTGAATGAAGCTAATAGAATATTTTATTTGTCTATTATGTATTCGGAAACGAATTTGTGCAAACTGGTCAGTTATCGATTCCTTTACAAAAGACATCAATCTCGAAGGTTAGATTACAAGACTAGCGATCACGTTTTAAATTAGATAATAATGGTTTAGAATGTTTTAGCACATGTTTTTAGGTAATAATTTCAATTAAGTATTAAAAACAAGGAAAGCAAAAAACAAGAATAGAATTCTTTGAAAGAGGAATCGTTAGATATCCATAAATAATTGTATATTTAGTATTAGTATAATGTAGTGTAGTCTTGAATTCAAAGCACTACGAATAGTTCAAGTATTTCCGCGTAACTAATACTCATCTGCGGCCTAGATTTTCGCATCAATCGAATTTTTTCGTGTGGCAAATTAGTTTGCGAATTTAAGACTTTTACACATCAAATAATAATATCCATACGTAAAAAACTAGCGCACGAAAAAAAATAATGCATAAGAATCGTGACCCTGAGAAACCAAAAACTGTTTAATAGTAAAAAAAATCGATCGGTGATCTTTTTTTGAATGCGTACTGAACGAGAATTGGCACCCTGGCCACAAGCACTTATTTTCATGCCCCCTGATTAAATAGAAGGATAAATGAAAAGTATATGTATAAGCTACATTATGTTTTTTTTTACAAAATACATAATGTACACATACAACATGCAAAAGCTTCTCCTCCAATTTGGAAACCAAACACAATCCACATTTCAACAGTCTGTAGTATACAGTGTTACTACAATACTATACTACCTACTAGAAGAAAATGCCATGTCTATGGTGCTGCTGTCGCGATTTCGTTAACGTGGGCTGAATTTTGATAAACATACGTTACCAATGGGTTTTGCACGTGATTATGTTTAGCAGTAGGCATCCTTTGGATGATAATGATGATGTAAATATTATTATAGAACTCTAATCAATACTTATTTTATATGATAATTTAATATGTTGCGTGTTTCCTTTAACCACAAGAAAATAGTGAGGCAAATTTAATAAAACTTATTATATTAACATAGGTATCTGATCCAAAATTATTAAATGTTAATAAGTAAATTTAATTAACTTTTTTTTTACTCACTTACTTTTTAAGATAAATGTTGCATTACCCAACAGGGTCATTAGGTATTTAGCTTTTACTTATTTATACCATGTTTTGAGCAAATAAACGAATACGATTTATGACTAATTTCAAGACCTATTGTAAAATTAATGGCAATAAACGAATTTGTATTAGAATCCTTACAAAATTCGCATTGCAAAAACTAACCGCTACTTTCGCATCAACTTTTCGGTAATGACAAACGCATCCAGCTTTCAAATGGTCTGCTTGACCCATATTCATATGATCAATCATCAATTTGTCCGCGTACGAATCTCGACACAGAGTGTTTGCTGAATACAAATTAGTATAGTCAACAGTTGTTAAATACTTATCAACCGTTATTCTGCTGGAAAGAAAATGAATTTATTAATTTAGGACATCACAAACACACACACAAATTTGAACGAGTTCACAAAAAAAAACATACACAATCACATGACAAATTAACATACTAATAATTACGTTCTTTATTTGACTTATTTGTTAGTGCTTACTTGTCAACTGTGAAAGGCCCTAAGGCGAGTTTTATAAAGAGTGCAAACGCCTTGGATTTTCTCTTATCCACCTAAACCCATCATCTGTCCCACCATGTCCTCAATAATTTAACAGCTTATGTTTGTGGTGCTCATCAGCTCGCGTGACGGCCGAGGTATGCGCACACGCAAGGCCGCAGCGTCATCGCGACAAATTGATATACACAGTGCGTACGGAAGATGGCGCTTCGCACTGATGAACTGATCACACGCACCGAAGTGATGAGAGTGATTAAGAGAACCGTGTGCGCGCAAGCTTCCATACAAAAAGAGAAAACGTTTTCCACCCCTTAAACGTTGTCTGATTTTATCATTTTTTTTTACATGTTAGAGATATTTTGAAAAAATATGCTCGTAAGTTTTTTTTTTTAAATATTGTATGTTTCAGAAAATATAAGAACTTAAACATTCACTTTTTTGACTAAAAAACGTCCATTTTGAACTAATTAAGCCTCTAAACAAAAAAATCGAAGAAGTACAAGCGTAGTTCAGGATGTATGAAAACGAATGAGACCAAATTTGTCTCATTCCATAAAGGTAGTAATAGGTTACGGGTAGGAAAATGTATTCCCCCGCAAGCATATTCGACCGTTGGCGTTCGAAATGTATGAAAATTCGCGCTGCGCTACGCCTGCACACGATCCTCTTAGAGCCGTAAAATTAGTGTGAAAAACACTTTTCACAAGTGCTATTTATAAGAGCGCTTTCACACTTAGGCGACCATGATATAATGATAATTTCATACATAAATGACAGCAGTAAGCCTTCACATTAGAGCGACAGCCCTGCTATCCTGTCGCGCTGCCGGTCGCTCTAATGTGAAGGCGCACTAGGAAACACTGAGTATCGGCCACCGTACTGTAACAGATTAATAAATAAATAGGGCCGTTTCCCACAGATACTGTCCATATTTTGCTGTTTTCAGCACGACGCCGTTTAGTAGCATACGGGTAATAATGCTAATATTCACACGGATATCTCGTTTAAAACAAATTTCGGCCCGGGATTCGAACTCGAGGTCCCGGGTGCTTGAAATAAAGAACGAATGAAGCCAGAAGTATAAAATGCTCTAAGGCATTATGTCCGCCTTGTACAACTCAAATTGCAATTAATGTTGGTCGCACTACCTGGGATTTAAGTCCGAAACGTAAAGTTATATCTAAGCCTTTTAGTAATTACATGAATTGTGTAAGTTCACAACTATTTTATTTATATCCCATAACATACGAATAAATCAGGACGAGATTACATCCGCCGTATTCAGTCTTAATGCAATACATAATTGCTCATTTATCAAGTTCTTCTTAGTTACGACTAGATGTTAGCAATAAAATTCATATTTGACTATGGAAGTAGCTAAGTGTTTTGTTATCTTTACATAAATTCAGTGTGATAAAAAGTATTTACTGTACACGTCATTTGAATCAAACAAGTCCGGTCGCTAACCTTAATTTCTTGATTTTTGTTGTGAAAAAGCAACTTTTTTGAACCTAGAGGTTTTTCACGGTGTCACCTATGAAATATTAGATCTTACAATGTATCATTATGATTTATATCCTATACGCTATTCTAAGGTTTCAGCTATATAAATGTAAAGTTAAGTTTAATCAAATTAAATTAAATTAATTGAAGGAGTAACAGACGTCCAAACATCCATAATACTTAATTGTTTAATTGTACATTTGCTCTTAACGGTTTATTATTTTGTAATTTACCTATGTGATGTGCAATAAAGAGTTGTCTATCTATCTATCAACGAGTATACTGCATTTATTAATATATTTACTAAGGGCAAATTTTTCAATAATCGGATAAGAAATATTCGTCGAACAAAATATAATATGGCTAATTTTAAAACGTCACCTAATTGTCAGCAATGATCCGTAGCTGTATTTTTTTAAATATGTCACTTTAAAATTTATCAGTCTGTTATGTTTTATCTGACCATTGAAAAATTGGCCCTAAGTAGAATAAGAAGCAGAATCAAAAGGCATTTCACAAAGCATTTAAGTCAGGCGCTCTAGACTTTTAATACGAAAGAATATTGCATAAAACATACGTAATAAATAATCAGAAATCTGATAACTGTAACTTTCATGACATTATCTTTACTGCCTGCTGGCATTTATAAAGTTTTGATTCGATTCGTGAATTTGATAAGGGATTCTAAATTTCCTAAAACTTTTTGATATTTCCTCACATACCCTTGTTTTATACTAATCACTAAAGGCCAATTTCGTGAGCGATAGTTAACTGATGGTTAAATGTCGTTACCAGCCGTTGAATATTTCCAATTGTGTGTTTTTAAGAAAAAATACTTTAAACAGTCTTTAAAATAGTCATCTGGCATTCAGGTATTTTTTTCTTCAAAACACACACAAACGTAAATATTCAACCGTCGGACGTAAGAGACAATTTTCTTTTTTTTTACTAAACTTTTTTATTCAACATTTAAAGTTATTTTTTTATAAGAAGCGATGTTGCTGGACTGTGTAGTCTCTACCTAATTGATTACAACTTTTTACGTTACAGTACGGGCCCTTTTTTAATTACGAGTATTTATTTTTAAGCATCGTTTAAACACAATAAACTAAACAACTGAAAATTGACAATCAATTACCTTTAAGCCCATTTTACGCACGTTAACTAATTACCTAATTGCTATTTCGTAACATTACAAATTACAAATAACTCGAGTTGTAAGTACGGACAACATCTCAAGTTAAACACTGCGGTATCTTATGCAGTTGTAATAAGGGCTAGTTTACAACAAAAGTGGGTAACCTGATGTGCTGGCGACTGTACACTATTACAGTAATGATGGGAATCCTAGCTTCCGCGTTGACGGTCAGTCGTCAGGCATGGCGGAGTGACATAAATGAGTAAACAATTTAAATGGTGCCTCCATTTTTCAATGTCCTACATCAAAATATTTTTAAGTGCCTCGTTGTATAGCTTATAGGTCCTGGATAACTACATTAAAGTTTTGCTTTTGACTCTATTCTAAGCTAATCGTCAAACAGACACAGGGCTTACCGAGAATAAGCCTGTTCACATTTTTTGTTCAGACAGAAAGGGCTATAGAATTTTCACAACGGAGCGGGCTCAGGTGGTTTTTCAATTTTTACAAAATGACGGCCACAACTAAAATCTTCTAAAATCGATAGATCAGATCAGTACAAATGAAGAAAAACTAAGCAAAACTTTGTCATGTTTTCGAATTATAAGATGTAAAACTAAAATTCGAGCGTCCTTTACAGGATTCTGTTTATGACTAAACGTGACGGTTTAGAAGATTTTGTCTCAGAATATTGTATTTGTAAAGTAATGCAGGGAATCCATTTTTAAAGGTTTTATTGATGGCCGCTACTTTCAAATGAAATTAAAATGGCGGAACGAATAGTAAGCCAAAAGTTCCATACGTCTTTGTAGTTAGGGTGTCGTCCACAATTTGTCCCGAAGCTGTGGTAGGGTCTATATTGGGACGTGCATAAGTGCTTCTACAACTCTACATACTAATTTAAAAAATATTTTTATTTATTTTTTATTAGAGAGTTAATTGAATTTTGTTTTTTTAGTGGTTATACATTTTTATTGATAACAAACAAGAAATGAATAAAACTAAGACATGCAACATAAAAAAATATAAGACTACCCAATTCAGAAATGAAAACATTTCCTTGTGGCAAGGAGGATAGAATGCTGGCTGCGTTGCCGCGTTGGATAGCTGTGCTAATCTTTTGAGCTAGAAACCAGCCAGCTTTTGATCGTTTCATTTTTTATTTTATTTAGTTTTACACTCATGAGGTACATAAAGCCAGTGTACAATTTCACTGTTCATCATAATGACACGCATTCGTCCTTTACCTAAAACTATACAGTTCCCACAGATTCAGTTGCTCTAATTAACCGATAATCATTTATGGTACAAGTTAGAAGCGGACGAGTCTTCATAATACAAAATTGCACGGTAGTTTATTCCAAGTAAAGTTATCAATTTTTTCTTGGGCATAAACAGGTAATTGAAGTGACTTATTGGGAAGTAATTTAAGATCCATAGTTTTATTTCCCTATGATTATAAAGTGCTTTTTGATTTTAAGGTGAAGTACTTTAGGTGAAATTTTTAGTAGCGCTCTTGACTACTGAACCAGCAGTCGCGGGTTCGAATGATTGTGTTTGTAATAATGAAAAAATTTTGTGTGATGAGCTGTATCTAAGGGAGACGCCCCCATCATAATCGTTGTCTGGTACTTCGTAACACAAGGAAGTAAATTCCTTACTTCGAAACCAGACAATCGTTGTGTTGTCTGGCGCATTTTTTTAAATCTTTATTTACTTAGAATTATAGCACCATACACTCAAAGTAAGGCTTTCATCTAACCTAGTTTTAAAGTTCATGGATCCCACTAATGCTGTTAAGTTACGTCGGTACAACTAGTAAATACTTGTAGTAGTACTATAGATTCTAGTTACGATGACGATGACTTCCAGCCTCCGCATGGGCGTTACACACAATCGCAACGAGAGTCGTCACGCGATCGAGATAGAAAGGGAACGCGTTATCATAGCAACATGAATGGACGCACGCGACTAATCGCTAGATTAATTCGCGGAATCGCGGTTTGGATTAGGGATGTCACTAAAATATCGATGATAGAATTTTGTATTATACCACTCACGAAATGGCATATTCAAGAGAATAAAGATTTTACCTTAGATTTGTTGATAGAGCAACGGCAATGGTAACGACGGGAGTCAATGATTTTTCGAAAACTTATTTAGGCCCACTTGCGCATAATGATTAAACCCAGGAATACGCTAATCCCGGAAGTCATCATTCTGTCTTTGTCAGTTTATTTGACGTTGCTAAAGGACACAAATAAGATTTAATCCTGGATTAGCGTCATCTTGATTTAAATGAACATGCGCTAGTGGCCATGTTATGGCAATAAATAGCGGTACTTTACTGCGCTATGCTTTACAGATCGATAGGACGCCGGCGGTCGCGAAAACAAAAGAATGACAAAATAATGTTGATAAACATCCGTGAGGGAAACCATGCTGAAGATCGTATCTAGATGCTATAAAATATACGTAGACATATAAATACTACTATCGATTGGTAATACGTGTCTTCCAGAGCTACTAAGCTCCCGGCCGCTGTGAAAAACCGTGAGGTAAGCCAATGTTCAGCCGAGGACGTCATTTGGCGGTTAATTATTATGACGAGAGCTACTAAAACCGCTGCGAAAGACAACTTTACATGTACTAAGTAGTGTCTTTATTCATCTCATTGAAACACAGTATTATAAAATTAAATATTCTGTTACGGCCAATAAAAAGCTGGCTGGTTCCTAGCTCAAAGGATAAGCATAGCTTTCCAACGCGGCAACGCAGCCAGCATTATAGCCTCCTTGCCACAAGGAAATGGTTTCGTTTTTGAATAGGTATAGGTCTTATTTTTATATGTTGCATGTCTTAGCTTTATTTTTTTTCTTGTTTGTTATTAATAAACTAATACAGTATTTTATTAAAATGTTTATCGATGTCTCACTGTTGACATCCCTAGCTGTAACGCATGTTTGGCGACCGATCGTGAGACTGATCGCAAGGTCACATAATAATTGCTGGAATTGGTCAGCGCATTTTTGCTTATGTTTGATGTTGCGGTCTCTAATCATACAAAAAACTGCGCTTGAATCTTATTTGCGTTACCTAGTAAATAGTAATTAAAAGTTTTTAATATTACCACAAAACGAACGAAAAGAATGTCAAACCTCCTGGCTTTGTAAATATTTCTATAATTTTTCTGTCAAAATTGAAAACTTTAAATCAGCATTCTCTGGGCGGTTAGATTACAACTTAAATAGAGTTTCCTTTCAATCATAGAGAAGGCAATGGACACAGGGCCAGCTTATTAGTTGTTAAGAATTTTAAAAAGACTTTTGACTCTAATAAAATGCTTGAAGATCTACTTATTTTGTTTGAAATCTGTTAAGTTGGATTCCTTGACTAAATTACACCAAAATGTCTCTTAAACATACCAATAATGACGCTATAAAGAGGTTGGTATAAGGAACTAAGTCTTACAATTGCATCTTATAGCAATATCACGAAGATTTCTGAGTCGATATCATAGAGGTGCTAATTTCATAATCCCGATGCGGTTAATTCCGTGTTTATTTGAGTTACTTACCTACATTTTATTTTGGAAGATTTACTTAACTCATTTGTGTACTAAAAGTTATGTAAGAAATATACCTACCTAGTACTTTCTTGCGACACCAGCTTTTGAGTAGAGTTAACTGAGATAATACATGACTCTGACGGGTCTAAACACGAAATACAAATATGAGTAAAAGCCTCTCATTGTAGAGTTAACTGATTGCTTGGGATTTAGATTGTGAATACCCTTATAATAATACATAATGAAAAATTGCACTTTGAATTTTAGTTACTAAATATCAGGTAGTAACACAGTGGAAATTGTACAGCTTTTTTGAATACTGACTAAAACAGCTAGCCAGGCCAGACTAAAGCGAATTATATCATAGATAATTATATAAATATTTTTTTGTTTTTTCGTTACCGCTACATCCAGTGACAGAGGCGTTTGTGTCACGTCACGGCTGACAAAACGTCACTTTTTATAGCTAATAGCGGTCTTCCTTTCACCAAGGACGCAAGAGTCGCCATTATCGATACAGGGTGTAATTTGATTCGCTTCCGTGTAGCTTTGTCAGGAATGAGGTGGCGATTTTCAGATTTTTATATAAAAAGCAGTTTATTTTGCAATTTTGTAACAATTTTACCACATTGTCATTTAAAAGTTTTATTCTAATAATGGAATTCAAAAAAACAACCCTTGACCCTTTTTATTTACGTATGTTCTATTACATTTGCATTATGTGTGAAAGTGGCGCCATCTTTTATCCAATGTCACGATTACTTTGACTGACGTAATAAGTAGTAACCTAATATCCGCAAGTACTATGAATGGAAGCTTCATGAATGAAACTACAAGACCAGTTTCCATTATATGTTAATGTGTTATCTTGAATCGCTAATTGCGTACGTAATAAGTGTAAAATAACTTCCATCCGGCACTAGGAACCAAGTTCTCGTCCTAGGGCTTAATTAGGGTTTTTAATTTAACTATTGTTTGTAACTCGTTTTGTTGCAAAAAACTACTTTAATATGCGGATAGCATAAAATATTATTAACTTTGGAATAAATTGTTTTGTGCGTCAGTTCTAGATCCAGTCCAGCCAGAAGTTATTTAATAAAGCTACAAGCATAAAAAATATACAGGTTTTTTCTAAAATATTTTTGGAAAAATAATCATGTGTGTTGTCCTGAAAAAATAATCGTGTGTATTATCCAAAAAATAAGGATTGGAATTTTGCTTCATAGGCTCAAATGCTAAATAAAACTTAAATATATAAAAAATCAATAAAAGGACTACAAAACAATCTCGATTCGAAGAAGGAAAATATAGGTTATGTTACCTCAGGCTACTGTGGATGCATAAAATATATATCTATAGTATGATAACGTAGAGTTGCACACTGATCGAGACTGTATATTATAGCCCTGTATAATTAACAAAGAGAATTGGGGCGTTTCGCACCGCACAGTTTTCGAATCGCGGTGCGAATTATCCAAGTGCTGTTTCAGAATGGGGTTATTTGGACCGCCAGTGGTTTAGCGGTGCAAATTACCCAAGGTATTGTTTGAATCGACCCATTTCATAGACCACTGCGGTGCGAACAATCCCATTCTGAAACAGCACTTGGGCTTTTCACCCCGCGATCTGAAAACCTCGTGGTGCGAAACGCCCCAATACTTGGGGTATATATATAACTAAACTCTAGGTACTCACTCTTTCTTATTGTTGACTACAATGACTAGTTTCACTTTCCGAGGGCCCTTGGTCATTTTGCAGATCTCCTTGCTTTTGTCGGTCGGGCCCTGGGTCAGAATTTTTAGTAGAGGAATGATTCCGGTTTGCCCCCCCACCGCCTGACCGGCAGCCCCCTCTGTCACCTTGCTGTCATTATCACTAACTCCCTCTGTCACGGCACATTTTGTTTTTTTTTTCTCACTCACTTGTCATTTACACAAACACTTGAGTTGCGACACAGATTATAATACTGATTGGGTTAATCTAGAAAAAAAGATTTATTAGTCCCAGTCGATTCTGTTTTATAGTGGATTTAGATAGCGTGATTGATGCATACGGATTTGGATTTGATTTAATTATTTTATCGGATACACGTGAATTGTATAATACTGCGACGTCAGACTTGTATTTTAATTGGGTTAGGAATGCGACTTTGCTTTATTATGTTTTTTTTATTCCCTTGAGTGACGTAGGTCAAATAAATCCCCTGTGTTACGCGCACTGTCAGAGTAAGCGAATATATACACAATATTTTTTTAGGTTATGTAACATCTGCGTTACAAGAATTGTGTTCACTTGGTGATAGATGTTATCAAAGTGGTACGAAACCTTCTGCCGAATGGAACGTCAAGATTTCAGATGATGGACGATGATGTACGATGTGATAACATATCAGCTGGCGATATAACACGAGATGATTGTGTTTAGGCAACGTCAAATCTGCTTGAAAAAGGCTTATTTTTAAAACCAAACGCACACGGTCCGGACATACGAAAATTTTGGTTTTGTCTCTTTTGTAAATATTTGTTGTTTGTCTGAATCTAGTACTATTCCTTCTGGACTTTAGATTTTAGTATCGTTAGATTAATTAGATTTAAAGGTAGCTAGTGCATCAACAATTCATAGTATGTTAAAACTTTGGTTTTTGGAAGTTTTAGCAAACTAAAAGTCAAACGTTAAGACAATTCGCTAGTAAAGTCGTTTTCATGAGGGTTATTGACTGAAATTCTTTGATGTTTAGACAATGAATAAACCACTGTCTGTCTGTGTCATAATTAGTCTCAATACAGACGCGCTTATTTGTAAACGACTCAAAAGCGTTGCTGACGTGGTTTTAGTCACTAGACATGTTAGTCGCTTGTGTGCATAGGGCATAACAATGTCAACATATGACGAACGCTTACAAATGTTACGTATGTTTGATCGTCATTATTAAACGGAATGTGTGTTTAATTAAAAGACACTTAGGTTAGGATGAGTAAGACACAGCATATACGTAAAACAGAGTCATATTAATTAAACTATGATTTTTGAATTATAAGATCATGAATGTAGCTTAAGGCCGGCCACAACACAAGACAAGTTTTTAGACTTTACATTATTTATGTAGAGGTAAGTACATATTTTCTGTCAAAACTTATGATAGCATTTTTTGAGCGGCCGATCTATAGCGGTAAGACCTAGTGGAGGCCCATCTCTGGAGGCAAATCTCAGATTAGTATACTCTATGCATAAAAAGTCAAAACATCTTATTTTTTTGTCAAAATAAGTGAAACTGACAGCTACACAGCAAGGATTTAACAATTCCAATTTTAGTTTAAGTACTGTCGAAGCAAGTACAACAAAAAAAATGTTACAAAGACGATTAATATGACAATCATCAAGAATCGTTCGCCAGTTACGAAGAAGAAGAAGAACCATCGAGGAACAATGAAATAACCTGGTTATAGTAAGTATGTAGTAGTAGGTGCTCGTGGCGCAGTGGTGGCAGCGCTTTGGTAGTAATTACCGAAGTTAAGCCACCTACAGCGCGGTAGTGTTTGGATGGGTGACCATTTCGACTATATAAGCGACGTATATCACGAGCAACTCCGTGCTTCGGAAGGCACTTTAAGCCGTTGGTCCCGGCTAATATCGGTTAATATTAGTCGTTAAGCCTTGTCAAAAGCCTTAAAGGTGGCTTGATAAAATCTGACAGCAAGGTTAGTCGCTTTCTTTGCAAACACCCCTCCGGCAATCCGCACTGAGCCCGCGTGGTGGAGTATGGCTCAAACTACCTCATAGTTAAGGTAAGGCCTTTGCCCAGCAGTGGGACGTTATACAGGCTAACTTTACTTTAACTTTACTTTATAGTAAGGATAGCCCTGTCATTGTCACTGCGCGGTGATAAGTGTGCAAAAATGAACTGTAATGACTCGAAATTGACGAACGCGGGTGGGTGAGCGGGGAAGCGGGGAGGGTCGTGACATGTTTGACAGGTCCATACTTACGATACTGGGTAGTAAGCATTGAACTGCTATTACTAGCGGTTGGAACTGACATCACGAACAAATTTTGAGATTCATGAATTGATGACCGTGCCATCAACTCGTAGTACAAATCATAATTCGAAATTCAAATTTTCAAAGAAAACGTCACAATCTTTTTCGTCATTTTTGCGACACATTTTTTGCTTGGCATAGCTTCTCTATACGTAGTAGTAACAACTCACTGGTAGTAAGCGAGTTACGGTAAAAATAATAAATCTGTTTTTATTTTATTTGAATGTTAGTCTCTACATTCATGGTAATCTATCTATGTCTTGGTTAGGTAGGTACATACTTATCATTCCATCAAACTATAATATTTATGTTAACATAGTGTTACACCTGTAATTACACTTATAATCGGATTTATGTTACGTCTAAATGTTATTTCGATAGCATGTTTAATCCACCTTCAGCTTTATTGATTAGTGTAATATCTCAATTAATTTCGATCGTGTAAATCAAGTGCAGAGAGCCCATTGTAATAATAACGCAACATACTTTAACGAAAAACTTGTAAAAAGGTTGTACCTATACTACTATTATGAAACTGAAGAGTTTGTTTATTCGTTTTTTTGAACGCGCTAACTGCAGGAACTACTGGACCGATATAAAAAAACTTATTGTGTTGGATAGTTTATTTATCGGGGAAGGCTTTAAGCTTTTAAACATCACGCTGCGACGGGAGGGGAGGGAGCAAACTCAAAACGCGCAGACGCAGTCGCAGTGGACCGCTAGTTAGTTTTAAGAATATTGAATTAAAAAACCTAGGCAGAAATATCAACGCAATGATTACACATTTTAAAGAGACTAGAGGTATATTACGAAGACTAACCAAATAAGATAATATAAGGAAATGATAAAAATACTGCAAATGTTTGAATAAAAGCGTGAAATGACAGATAATAATTATGATGGAAGAGTCATTGGCACATACAGCACACTAAATGCCTTAAGAATTAAATCGTTAATTTACAAATCAAAAGGCACTAATTTGTAAATTGATTTAAGGCTATGTAGCATAGTCAAAATACTTTATTCTTAACTGATTCTTTTAATGAAAATTGAGTATATAGTTAGTAAAACACCCTTCATGTATCACGTAAGGTGCATTATATGAAATATCCTATCCTATCCTACTGTTCAATTGAAAAAAAAATACGAAAAAATCTTTTGAGGCTTTGACAACAGTGACATAAGTTTCTAATGCTGCTTTTTTTTTAGCCAACACTGTATACATAAAGTGATTTCCATTGCTTCGGGAACAATGGAAATCACTTTATTGGTATGTGTGTGATGCTGTGTGTGTGTGTCTACTTGCAAAAATAAACAGCTTTTTACACACTTTTTTTACTAATTCTCACTCATATGGATGAAGGTGGCCTAGTAAAGGAAAGGATTATCACCTAAGTAATCGTTATCACTTGACAGCTGAGATTGAAGGCGTAGACTAGGCGTGTCACGAAATATCGGAAACCTAATAATATCTACCGACCGATTTGGCGCAGTGGTTAAGAAATTGGCTACTGCGCCAGAGGTCGCGGGTTCGATCCCCGCACGTTACAAACATTTGTGTGCATGAACATGGCTGTTTGTAGTGGTCTGGGTGTTTTCTATGTATAATATGTATGTATTTACAAAAAAAAAAGTATTTAAGTATGTTTATAACCGTTGTCTGGTTACCATAGTACAAGCTTTGCTTAGTTTGGGACCAGATGGCGCTGTGTGAAATGTCCAAGGATATTTATTATTTATTTATTATCTACGACACTTTCCTTCAACAACTTGAAGCATGTTATTCTTGGTAGGTATTTATAGATCAATCAGTACATTCATAATCATCATCATCTACTACCTCATGACTGCCTCGGTGGCGCAGCGGTAAGAGGGTCTCATTTTAAAGCGACGGCTGCGCCAGAGGTCCCGGGTTCGATTCCGGGGTCGGGCCAAAAATATGTGCCTTGGTTTTTCTGTTCAGAAATTCTCAGGGAAGCCCGGAGTTCGGAAATTTGCGGTGTTTCATCCCCGTGCCCCGGAAAGCACGTAAAGCCGTTGGTCCTGCGCCTGATCTCTCTCCGGTCGTGTCAGATTGCTGGCCTATCGGGCTATGAGAGTGAAAGGAATAGAGAGTGCACCTGTGTTTGCGCACACACTTGTGCACTATAATATGTCCCGCGCAGTCAGTTAGTCGATGTGACTGGCCACCGAAGTCAAAATCGGCTAGGGGGACTAATCATCATCACGATAACACGTCCGGGGTCCGCTTTCCTACTTTTCCGTCTCCATTTTGCACGGTCTTGGGCATCTGTGGAGAGTTGATTGGCATGCTTATCATCTTTCACGACGTCAAGCCAGCACTTTTTTGGTCTACTCCTTCTGCCGGGGCCCGGCGGAACCAGCATAGCCAGAAATTTATTACCAACGTACCTCACGCACATTACTATTAAAAACGTCAAAATTTTTAGCTGCAAGTTCTTAGATATTATCTTTCTTTCTCAATGTCAAAACCACAAAATCTTTTTGTTATCTGGTAAGTAGCTGCTTGAATTGTTTTTGCAAGGGAATATAACGTCACCCTGTATGATCAGGTTAATAATCTAAAGATTTGCAGTTAAGCTAGGTTTTTCTTATCTAAATCCATATTATTAAATGCTCGAATCAAAACCGGATTGATAGTTTTTAGTCAAGGGCACAGGCGGAAATTTAACCATTATTAATAAAAATAAAATTCAGAAATTAATAAGATATGTTTTCCTTTAATACAATACGAGTAGGAACATATGGGTTTTTATAAGTTGTGACACGTATAATTTAATAAAAGAATTATCAATCAATAAGATTTTAAATAAAATACTGCATAAGTATGTCACATCAATGAACTTTTTCTTACATATGTTTTTAATCATACAAACTTTATGTAATTATGTGTATTTAGTATCAATTATCATGATAACCATCTTAATAATTGAGATAGTGGAGTTACGACATACCTACATCATTTTGTGGTATATCAAAACGTCAAAGTGGCGTAGAAGATAAATAATTAAAAAAAACGCTTCTGCTAGTTACTACGCAAGTACGCACAAACACGAATTGAAACAATTTTTATTTTACTTTCAATATTTTGGAAAAAAATACATTCTATTTTATTACATATTTTTCATGTTTCCTTTTTGAAGTCGGTCTAAATACTAACTAAAACCTTCACCTGAATATAACAACTTCTTTAAAAAGCCGCATCAAAATTGCTTTAGCCAAATTCGAGATAATCAAGGACAAACATACAGGCCAAACTGACAACCGTTTAAAATAAAAATGCACAACTAAAAGCATCATTCAGTTATCTATTCAGTATTATGGACTAAGTGTTATTATTCGGGTTATATTTGCTTAACGAAGATAGTCTAGGTATTACACAGATCGATAATAACAAAGATGCATACTCCTAGTCCACACACAACAATCAAACGCCATCTGGAACACAAAGTATCGAATGTTCTCGAAGGAGTTAACCTATTATTGTACATCACGAACGAGTTTTCAATGCAAGTAGACTGAAAAACATTACGCTATTTTACAGTTATCCGGAAAACTTAAGAGGCGCGTATTTAAAAAATATTATTTTATTACTTAGGGCAACTTTTTATTGCGATCTTGTTTTGACAGTAAAGCGCTCTGAGGCCTTACTCTGGACACAATCCAATGGTTATAGCCATCCCTGTCACTCACACCAGGCCGTGAATGCGTGTGACAGGGATGGCTATATTCATTGGATCGGGTTTTGTGTCCAGAGTAAGGGGGCTGCTTTTTAATGAATTGATATCTTAATAACGATCATTTAATTAAGACATGAATTTTGAACCATATGAGTGACTGAGAAAGAGTTACTTTTAATCGCAATAACAGTTTGGCGACTCAGCTAACTGAGTAGGAATTTAACTACTTGGAACTTGAAGATTGCAATATGCCCCATGGATTTACTAACAAGTTGAGATACGGCCAGCATCATGGTAAAGGATATCTGCAGGATAGTTAATCCAAGAACACCAAATACGGTTGGTTATATGTCACTAAACATTAAATAAATTTATATCAGAAACAGCTTTGGTCTCTATACTTAAGGCAAGCTCTGTCTTTACTATGCAATGTAGAATAGTTAACCTATTAACACCGAATTTGGGTTTGCAGCTTTGTTTTCATGCCACATATAAATAATAGATACATAAGAGAAACCACTTTAACGCGTTCCGGGACACTATTCCAGATTCAGTAGATGTTTTATTATGTTTTACTGTCCCGGAACGTGTTAATCTCTTACTTTAAACGCATGCTCTACCTAGACACATTTTAGCTACAGGTGTGAAAATTAATAATTACTAAGTTCTTAATATTTCCAGGACTACAAAGTGACTATTTACGATAAACAAAACAAAAGAATGGCGCCCATGTGAGCTGACCACGTGACCTGCGCAGGAGTGCATGGGAAAGCGTATCGTTCAGTCTCGAGAGGGATTTACACCCGCCGATTACAGACACGTGATTTAATGTTATTGGTGAAATTAAATCATTTATTTTCATTTATTGTATTTCTTCGAAAACAAATTACCTATCGATACCGGAGTTTTCCAGGAAAATATGAAGTTTAATAAAAGTAATTTTAATTAACATACAGGGTGTGGTCTGTAATAGGATTCTTTTTAAATATAGGCCCTTAAAGTAATAATCGATTCTAAATGATTTTGATTTACTATAATGTAAAATCAATATATTGTTATTTTCTAAAAAAAAAATTGAACCGTCATCGAACAGCCATAGAACTTGACATTGTCATTTATTACAACGAGTTAGCGATTTTGATATACATTGATTAGCGATTATAACTTTGGATTACTATATCTCTGAGTTAAAGCATTTTAGAGCACTATGCCAACTACGTATGCTTTGGAGAATTACTGATTACATTTTTTGCTACAGGCCACACTCTGTATACATAATAAATTTCAGAATTTTTCCATTGCAAATGAGTTGAAAATGTCTTCCTCATTGCGATGAAATTGTTTATCTTGGTCATCGATGTGACAACCTTTAAAACCCTTTAGCCCAGAACAAAATGTGCACTGAAAGGTTAAATTGATTTTTATCGCTTAAAACCTGTTACTGACTACATTCTTTAATTGATTAATTGAGAAAAACAACACTGTTATATAACCTAGTCATCATGACTTGATATTTTCACTTTATTTGTTATGGCAAATATTTCTGAAATCAGCAATGATTTTCAAATAACTGTACCTACTAAATCGAATGAAAACAATAAAGTGTATGCCTAAAGAAAATAGTGAATAATTAGAAACAGTGAATTATTTGTTAAATAATAATGTGAATAAATAGGTGCATATAGATAACTAATTACGAATATTCATTCATATTATGTTGTTTTTGTGTTGACTATGGTGAAAACCCAATGATTAAGCCACCATGTCACCATTTCGAGAGTCATATTGTAAATATTATTTGGATATGAATGACATGAAAAGTTATACCTAGCTTTTTTACGGCAAATAATAAAGTTGGCTGGTTTCTATCTCAAAGGGTTAGCATAGCTATCCAACGCGGCAACGCAGCCAGGATTGTAGCCTCCTTGTCACAAGGAAATGGTTTCGTTTTTGAATAGGTAGGTATAAGTTCTAAGATTTTTTGATATAATGCATTTCTTAATTTGATTTTCTTCTTGTATGTCTGTTATTATTAACATAACGCGCGACTTGTACATTATCATTTGAAGTGTACTTTAAAAAGATTAGAAAAGTTTATGGTATGCAGTGAGCTGTTACTACTACGTATAGAGACGCTATGCCAAGCAAAAAATGTGCGCATTTTTTGGACGTGAACTGTCAACAGACTGACGTATTCCATAATTTTTGAATGTTGAATATGAAACCGCAGAAGTGACACAGACTGTTGTGCCTACCGAACTTATTTGTATTGAATGAATATTATTTTATCAAAATGTTTTAATCGTTACTTACTTTGATCAATAGTTATTTAAAAACGCTAAAGAAATAAAAGTTTAATAAATAAAAATCTGTAGGTCAAAAACTCGAATGATATATAACATTTTTTAATTCATATTTTTTAATTCATATTTTTCATACGTAATAATTCGAGAAAAATACAACTTAAATTTAAAACACCTCATAAGAAACATCACAAAATCGCATTGTCTAACCTCTATTTATTACCTACCTACTTTTCTATTCTGTGCATGTCACTTTTTATAACCTTTGGTTTTCATATAAAATGGCGGCAATTTCATGCAAAATATTTAAAACATTTTGAAAAAATCTTTATGCTGGTTTAAGTCAACATTTTAATTTTTAACGATGGTAAGTAACGCCGGTATCTTTGCGATTCCTGTTAGTTTTATTTTTGCATGTTTTAAAAACGCAAGACGGTATTTTTGACAAATTAGTTGACCAAATGTCACATTGGTTAACGCTACGAGTGGGAGTAAGTGACTGTGATACCGCGCATGCGTTGATGGTCTGTGACCATCAACTCATCGCGCACGAGGTTCCTTCGGGATGTCATTTCCATACGTAGTAATAGTAGTTCAATGATGGTATGTGCATTTTCTTTAAAAATAATATCTAAAGAATAAATGAACATACAGAGTAGCAGTGAGTCGTAACTACTACGGATAGAGAAGCTATGCCAATTAAAAAAATATGTCGCAAATTCCACGACAAAGATTGTGACGTTATTTTTAAAATTCGTATTTCGAATTATGAATCCGTGCTATGAGTTTGATGATCATGTCGTCAATTCATGGAGCACAAAATTAGTTATTGATGTCAGTTCTATACGCTAGTAATAGTAGTTCAATGCAGAGTAGGTACCTTGTTGCATCAAACGAAGCCCTTCGCAACAGTTGCACAACAATAACATAATAAGTACAAACCAAACATAAAGCTATGAAATACTAAGGTAAAATACATGTATGTGAAGACGTACGTTCAAACAGAACTCAATAAATACTTAGTCAAATATTTTGAACGCAACAATAGGCGAGTTCTAGGCGACGAATAGTATGAAGACGGGAGTAACTCTTATTTATGGCATAGCAAACACAATTGTACTTGGGTAAAAATGTGCCGTGTGATCTTATAGGGCTCTGAAAACTGGTTTTAAGGTAGGCATTTTCGATATTCATTTTCTCGCTATAAATGTTGAGGTAAAATGGAATAATGCAATTTAGAGGGCTGATGGTTAAGATGCAGTCAATACCTGAGCGAGAATATCATCATTATCAGCCAAAGAACGTCCACTGCTATAGTGATTAAGGCCCAGTTGCCTGATCGGCAATTAACTCAACTAATGGTCAAACATCGTAACCAGTGTTTCAATATTTACGATTTTGCGTGCTTTGAAGAAAACATACACACCCACTGTCAAAATTTTAATGACATTGGTTAAGGTTTTTTTCTCCAAAGCGCGTGCAATCGTAAATATGCAACTGCTGGTAACGATATTTAACCATTATATGAGTTAACTTTCGATCACGTAACTGGGCATAAGTGTGTGCTCAATACACAAGGGCAATCTCTGCTTTTTCACTTTCATAGTTCAGTGAGACGCGATGATTCCAACATCACCAGAAAGAGATATGACGTAGAAAAAAACCAAATACTTTCCGAGTCACGGGTCAAATCACAATTTCCTAACTCCGAGCAGTTTCTGAGTAATTTTAAGACTGAAAAATCCATAAACAAATATAGACCTAGCATTCTTAAAAACTAAATGAGCCTGAAAGTAAATCTACGAAACACTAAAAGAGGCAACCACAGACTAGAGCAAATAAAGAGCACATAAACAATCAGATTGATAAGATAATTGTAACAGAATTACAAATAGCGCTACACACCTAAGTGTTTCTTGACCTACTGAAGGAGTGACATTCCGGTGAAGAAATTATCATTCTTAATTACGAGAAATCCTGCGTCACGTAGACGGGCCAAAATGTTCTATTCTTGAAAATATAACGCCAAAATTATCTAGTAATTTAGCAGTTCTCTGTCCAATTCTCATTTCTAAATAAAAATAACCATGAAGTTTGATGTTATCGTATATGTACACGTGGCAAAAATGCTCTTCTTTCATATCTAAAATTTTAAGTTCGAAATAATAACATGGCTGGATCTTAACTTTAAAAGCATGTTTATTTAGCTTATGTAATAGTATCTATTTTGTTCTATTTAGTGCTATTGTCTTATATTTTGTGCTCCAGCGATTAATGAAGAAATGGGCATACGTTTTTGGTCTCGCCAATATAGCGGTATATGTTGTTATTATCGTCGTAGAACAACTCAGTCCATGACAACTTGACATAGCGACAAATCTGTCAAAGCACTTATTTCTAAAACCCTGGAATTACCTTTAAAATACTGCAAGCCACTTATAACATCTGCAGGCATTAATGGATTAAATTGTAATTTATCACCTAAATCCGTAAATTATCTATTCGATTGTAAATTATATCACTGTGATAACAAATTATGATTTATCATTTTAAATGCTTTAAAACCTAATTACCTAAATATTATTGTTTTGGTTGTAAAAATTAACATGACACCATTTTATTATTGTAAAGCGCTAATCAAATTTAGATTCGAACTAAAACTATTTTTCGTTATTCTCTATGAATTATCCTACACAAGCACAAATAAATGTCAAGTATTTATCATCCACTTCTATTGTTTGAACGTGACAGCTTAGGCTCGAGATTAGACAAATTCACGGTTCTCACTTCAAGATAAATGTATAACAAATCCCACACTTGAGTGTTGCGCCATAGTAATCGTGATAATAGTAAAATAAAGTTAAATCGTATTAAAAAAACTAAAAAGTAGAGCAGTGTTCGGTTAAGATAACAATGTCTACATTTTATAAAATATCTGTTTCATCATCATCATCATCATTATCAGCCAAAGAGCGTCCACTGCTGAACATAGGCCTCCCCCACGGCTTTCCACAACGACCGGTTGTGAGCGGTCTGCATCCAGTGCGATCCTGCGATTTTTACAAGGTCGTTTGTCCATCTTGTAGGTGGACGTCCTACGCTGCGCTTTTGGTTGAAGGCTTTCCAATCTCCAATATCTGCTTAGCTTTAAAATAAAATGACCTAGTCACTTATACAAAAAGGCCTATATTTTAGTAAGCTCCAACTCGGTTGGGCTTAGTTGAAATAGTTAGCATTGCCAGTATGATGATGATGATAACTTTTAATTGGTTAACTTCGACCTACTTTTAAACTTTCAACTCACGAACTGATTTTCTTCCCTTCATTTTATGAATAAGCTAAAAAAGTCCTATCAAATTAATTACCATACAATTTTTATTTTCTATTTCAGCACATCACTTCCAAAAAGGGTGTGCGTCAATTCGACTGCTTTGCACACGCGAGGTCAAAACAGTAATTTATCAAGCAATCAGTGAAATTATCGCGACAGAAGTCTCTACAGATTTCGGTTATTTCACTCGCTATCGTTATCAGTTGATAAGCCATGCACTGACTGAGCGAATGATCCTTTATTACGTATGTGCGAAGTGTCAGCGCCACTGCAATCGTATCTACTGAAAGAGATCGATGAATGTTACCTATAACAAATCGTGTATTCTTAAATGTACTAGTATGTAAAAAAATAACGATATTATAAATGAAACTTGCAAAAAGCTATGCGGGCAAGCCTGCATGTTGAATTTTGCGAGTGCTTAAATTAGTAGCGTAGGCTTTATATTAAGTTTGTATAATTACAAAACATGATTTAAACAAAAATAATAAAATTATATGAATTCCAGTTTTAAAATCCGCACTGAGGCCACGTGGTGAACTATGGGTCATACCACTTTTTATTTGAGGCGAGGCCTTTGTTTCATTATTTAAAGACTTTATTGCACAAATCATGGTGTACAAAGCTAGACTTAATGCTAAAAGCATTCTCTGCCGGTCAAACCTTTTTGGCTTTTGTCCAGCATTGGGATGTTTACTGGCTAACTTTACTTTATTTAAAAGTTCTAGATTGCACGCACTTCCAATCATCAAGATCGAGATCATTGCAGAGATCTATAAAAAAACATTCATTACTTTTTTTTAATGTGGCATTGTCTGTGTATTACAGTCTCTCAAAATCCCTCGAAAATTATTATGCGGATGTTAAACCGTGACATCTGAAAATACTTTTTAAAAGCCTGAAGTTGTAATAGAGAGTTTCAGTCAATCCAGAAATATTATTATCGCAATACAACACTTCAGCATACACGGATAAGATGATAAAAGAAAACAAGAGTTTTAGATAAATTATCACAATCTGTCAGTTAACTACATGAGATAAATAAACTTAGCTTCGGAACTCTCAAGGTAAATCTACGCACAAAATAATTTATCTTTGTAACACGTTTAGTAAGAACGCCGTTTAAGTTAACTACATTTAAATAAAATTTGTTATATTAGACCCTTTTTCTAATAAAGATGCATCACTATTTCAATTTTCTTATAAAAATATTTCTAGGTTATCTGTTTTATTATTCCAAATGTGAAACTGTCACAATTTTAGTGTTAAATTACTAGCGAAAGTAATGGTAGGTAACTGCAGCGCTGCATGGCTAATGCCTTGCAGCGCTGCAGTTACTTAGCAGTTACTTAGTTAGGCTAATGCCTATCTTAGAACCATCTATATATATAAAAGAAAGTCGTGTTAGTTACACCACTTATAACTCAAGAACGGCTGAACCGATTTAGCTGAAAATTGGCAGAGAGGTAGTTTAGAGCCAGGAAAAGGACATAGGATACTTTTTATCCCGTTAGACGGGGCCGGGGCGGGACGGGGACGGGGCGAAACAAAGTTCGCTGGGACCGCTAGTTGCCGATAAATTACAAATCATCTGCTTATATATTCTGTGCATCGGCACAAAACTGCATATCAATTTGTCAAGACGTTCTGGAAGTAATTCACATAGGTATTTTGCTTAATAAAATAGTTAACATGTGATCTTGTCAACTAGATGACAGCATTTTTCTATTTCAATGTTATCTGAGGTTTTTTAGTATATCTGTTGTCGGGAAGGGAGTTAAGTTTTCGATAACATTTCGATTTCTTATCAAAACTACACAACTATAAGATGTTATCTTTCGTTGCTGTCATTCACATAAAATCCCTTTTTAATACAATGTCCAAAGTTTCAACATCAAGATACTCAAGAGTCGAAATTCTAACTACTAACTCTCTTAACTTAACACTGAGCGATGAAAATAATGTCAAAGACACGGATCATAGAACATGGCGAAGTCTCGGGGGGAAGTATTGGTCATTTTGTATAATTATTAGTGTATACATAAATTATCCATTTCAAACGTAAGGTCATCCGACTGAATCAAATATTTTATGTGCGTAAAATACGTTCGCTATATCAAAGCTAAGTACTTGAATATATGCTTCTAGCTCGAGAAAATGTGCTATCTTCACTACGATTTGTCCGAAGAGGTTCTAACTCCAACTTTTAAGTCACATTCTTTATATTTTTTTCTAAAGCGGCCTATTACTAGAATAAAGGCTGAAAATATTCTTCATTTGTCTGACCGCTTGCATCACAGATGTCCTCTAAGTTAGACGCATTGTCAGTGTAATCGACGGTTTAGCGAACAAAACTTTGTGACGAATTTTAGGTAATGACCAGAAACGACTTGGAATAATTTAGTGGAAGCCTTGAGATTGGCAAAGAATATTTGAGTACGGACACAGTGTTCTACTTTAAAAGACTGAAAAGCAAATGAAAGTATAGGTAGATATTGCGAGAGTATGATTGGCGAAATGGAACATGCCAAAAAGATGACAAATTTACTATTTGCAATATGTATTTTGAGGATTGCTCCACGTTCTAAGTGCTACTTATACAAAAAAAAAATACAAAAATATTTATTTGCTTTAAAAATACATTATAAAAGTATTAACTAGTGGCAGGAGCCTCCTTTTAAGCATACATTGCCTGCCATATACGTAATATTAACTGTTTAATAAATATTAGCAGAAAATGCACTTGGAAAACTTTTGACGTAAACCATACACTTGGAAAGTAGAGCTTATAATCGTTCTTCTTCTTCTTCTTTTCGTGTCGACTCTGGCGTTATATTTTTAGGACCAGTACTCGGCGACTGACAGAGCGTTGTCAGTAGCGTTGTACAGGTCCGCACGTGTGCAGGTGTAGGGACACGTAGGGTAGGACAATAAAAAAAAATTGTAACTAAAAAATTGACGAGTGCATGAGTTTAAGAGCAACACATTTAAGTTCATTAATTACACAGAAGAATATGTAACTGTCTGTATGCAGCAAACATTTAATTGCGTTTAAATCATATCCTGCCATTCCATTAGTCACTTACTGTTTTGCTCTACCAAACCACAAATCTACAAACAAATCGGTCACTTTGTATAATTAACTGCAAAGTCGCATTTAACCCTTTTAAATCGTGACTTTTTACATACATTAACTAACAATTTTAACTGACAAAAACAGCCTGCTAAATCAAGCCTCTTTCATCAAAAACAAACTCGATAAGTCACCTGTGAACGTCCTTCAAATATGGCGGATTCGTCACGCCGATTCGTACTCGATTTATAACTGAACCATCGATTCGACGGAATCGATTCAACGTCCCGTCAACTCGCGGTGAATGAGCGTACGTGGTGTCACGTCAGAAACGCGGGTTGTACTGAATACTACGAGGTTTATCGTAAAAAACAAATAAAGGATGATAAGTTACGGATTGTAGCTGATAGTACGAGCCAGGCTCACGGCGCGGGCGGTCGCATCTTGTTATGACACTTTGACAGTGACCAAACATCTTGTTCTTCTTTGCGTCTGAACTTAATGTTTTCCCATAGTGGGTAAGATAAAAGTGTGGTTAATTAACTTTATGAAACATAGCTATCATATTCATAATAGTTATACTGCGATCGAACTTGACAAACTCTATGAGGAAATACTTGAAAATTACTTAGGCTATTGGTTATGGTCAAAACAAATCAGTGCAAAGCTTAATGAAATGATATTTTAAAATGGCGTTGATTAAACTTGAAAAAAATTTTTTAACGAAGTCTACTCTTAAATTTTGCAAATTAAATTGGCTTAGGAACCAAAATTGTATGTTCATTGGAGTCTAAATTAAGTTAAAAAAAATATTTGGTACGACTCTACATTATCATCATATTTTTTTGAAGGGAAAGCCCATATTTTTATATTTAGAATTATTGATGATGATTATTTTTGAATGATTATTTTTGCACAGAGGTTCGCAGGCACATCCATTTTCTGATAATATATCTAGAATCGAGACTTAAATGATGTAACATAGAGATAAAAACTAAAACGAAGTTTGCATTATTTATTTTATTTATTTATTTGATGACCTAACACGTGAATGAAATATCACGCGATTTTTATTGATAAGTGTAATTTATTGCGAAGTAAAGATGTATTATCTCCTCTATGCCTAACATTATGACCATAATGTGTACAATTCAATGAAATCGCAAGGATTTATTCATGATTCATACGCAGTTGCTATGTACTAACACAATAGAAAAATACCATTAGTAGTGTCGGTCTTTGAATGACACGTACATAATACGTCGTTAATTATTTAGAAAAAATGAGAAAATAAACAGAATGTGGCCTGTACTAGAGGCAAAAATTTTAAATAAGGACCCTATGATATAAGATGAATAAAAAAAAAGCATTTTAGATCACGATGATCTGGTCAAGGTATACCAACGTATACCTATTCTATAGAAGCATTGATTTAAAAAAGTGAAATCGTATTTACTACCATTCAAAACCTAAGCGTTTAAAAAGGTGTTTTAGGAAAAAAAATGTCACTGATATAAAAAGCATTCTTCTGAGCCTTCGTATTCTGTGGCTTCATCACGAATAATTAAGTACAATAGTATTACAAATAATGGGAGTCAGGCTATTTGTGGAACCATTTATCAGAATAAGCACGGTCTCTATAAAGTGTTTTAATTACGCAAGATGTGTTCTGCCTGAAAAATATCAACTTTTTTTGTGTTCTTGAAAAAAACTATCCAATGAAAAAAGCTTTTATCTCACCCATTGCATTCATAAGTTTTAAACACAGATAATCCTAGGCGCAGAAGTCTCGACATAGTTCCCCGTAAAACCACCAGTTAGCGCTCAAAAATACCAATTTTGTCTCAGCATTTTTCGAGCGCCACCTGGTGGTTTTACAGGGAACTATGTCGAGACTTCCGCGCCAGAGCCACTACGGAGTTTTATTTCAGAACTTTCGAAATACTGCCATGATGACTCTCATTGCTTAGAAAGCAATTGAGATAGGTAATACCCGTGCGGTGCGTATGCGCATATTTCCCGTATCGCTCGTAAGCATTACCCACTTTATTGCCAGTCGGTTATTAAATGCATATACGGGTAGCTTACAATGCTACATTCAAATACTTTTAAGTCATTTACATGATGTAAGTAAAAATAAATTTAAAACGAATGATTTGTTTAATTACCGAAGTGAGATGCATTAATTTTATATTTAAATACGAGTAAGACCAGTATTACCTACAATAATAATAGTGACTATAGGTTACTATTGATCACAGCTTCATTCATAAAAGGACAAATAAACAAATATAATACTAAAACCAAAAGAGATTATTTATACAGGAAATGACACAATTACTATTGATAATTACAAAATTGAATACGATGCAACTGCTCTAAAAATTACAGCAATTAACACAAAATACCGAATATTAAACATAATTTTATATTATTTCATAACGCGGCTGACCATGCGAATAAGTTTACCATAACATCGGTAAAAGTCAAATTTAATTGTTGGGGGCTTTCGTAAGCTTTTTTGAATGTCAATTGAAGATGCCACCAGATTTCAAAAACTTGTTTTTAGCGAGGAACTTAAATTGTTTTAAATGCGGATTTCATATACCGGAACTTTTTGTCAATTTGGGCATTATTTTAGCCATCTCCTTTCAGGAGATTAGGAGGACCATAGGGCTATGGTAAGATGGCTGCAAGAATAATACATAATTGTTACTCCATCTGATAAAAATGATCGAAGTCTTAAATTTGAAATTATTAGAATAATATGAACTCCTATCGATTTTCGATAATGGCGACCCCTCTCTGCAGATATAGGCCAGGTACGCAGGAGATATTATAGTGCCCAGGTGTGTGCGCAATACACAAGTGCACTCTCTGTTCCTACACTCTCATTAATTCGGTGAGACGGCTCCGACATGACCGATAAGAGATCAGGCGCAAAAAATATTATATTACCTCACTGATTCATACTTCCAACTTCAGTCTGAATTAAAACTAGCCTAAAGTAACTTATTAACACGTTCTGGGGCAGTGAACGCCTAAAAGCGTGAAAACATTAAAACATCTATTGTGTTTGGAATAGTGTCCCGGAACGTGTTAACATTGGCGTATTCTGCATACCTAAATCGTGTATAATTTATGTCAGCGATTCGTCACGGTGGTTACGTCTTCAAAACTGAAATAGCAAATATACAATGCCTACGCTACAAGATAATGCTAAATAGGTCAGAACCTGAAGAGTAAATGCAAATGGATCGCTTGATAAGCAAAATTATAATATGCATTGATGGTCTGGTTGAAGCTATGTCAAATGCATAATAGTGCTTGACTTAGGCCTGGTTGCGTGACCGATAGTTGACTCAACTAGCGGTTAAAAGTCGTAACCAGCGATTAAATATTTACGATCGTGCTTGTTTCGAAGAAAAAATACCTCAACCAAATGTCAGATTAATATAATATGGTTATGTTATGTTTTATCAAATTTGTAAAATAATATCAAGGTAAGTACCTAGGAGTTTTAAAGTCACAAGCTTCCTTTCTCACAAATTAGTGTGTATAATATAGCAAGTAAGAGTTGAATTTGCGAAACGATGTAACTCATTCTTATGAACCTTCCTACTAAAGCACATGTTTTGGCTTACAGTTTAGTTTTAATAATATTATGTGAAGAAATTGTTTCACCTCTACTGTAAACTGTCTTGTGTTCAAATAAAAAAAAAATAGAATGGCTATTTTAATGAAGATTGGTTTATGTATTTTTTCTTCAAAACACACACGACCGCTGGTAACGACATTTAATCACTAGTTGTATTAACTATTGATCACGCAACCGGGCCTTAGTTACCCTCAAAACTATGATGCACTGGCTTTTTTTAAGTTTTTTACTGATCATTGGTAATTAATGAAACCTACAACAACAAAATCTTCATTCTTTGATAGAAAAGTACTTGGTAGATAGTAAAATTGAAATCATAATGAGCCTGACCGCTCAGTGGCATAATAAATACGTAATGTAATGCGTAGTCGCGTGTGTTCACGTCTCCATTACTAAGTTCCATATTATCTGCACGATTCACCTGTATTCATATTACAGGTCTGATATTGGTCTTTTTGGATTTACAGCGAATGCAGACTTTGGAAGTAGACCGAACGCCGCCACTAATGCACTCAGATTTTTTTCAGAGCAGTGCAGCATCAATATATTAACCAATTAAACATTTGCAAATGCAAAAGTTTGTGAAAGCGTTATAAGCACTAACCATCTGTGTGCTTTCGTAATATATAATCTCAGGTGTCTTCATTCTATATGGGATTTCTAGAGAAACACAACTACTCTAAATTCCGGGCTCTGATCTTTGTCTAAGAAATTCTATGACAGCAAAAGCTAGCCATATAATTTAAGGCTGTTGGTATATTCTAGTGAAACTGCAGCAAAAGGTAGATGATGTTATTGATATAAATAAAGGCTTACACGCGGCGCTAGAAAAATGCATCCAACCTTGGTCGCAGGCGCACTGTGTGGTAATTGCATCGCCATCTCGCTGTGTTTGCTATGAAGTGTTGCTATGGCGATATAAATCAGGCAGGTAATGTATGAAGTAAGAGTAAATACTTTATCAAAGCGTAGAGATACTTTTAGTATGTACTTCTACTTAAGCTATGACTTTGCATATGTCCTGAAATAGTATAATTTATCAAATCGTTAAATGTTCCACCAGTATCAACCGGTCTGCATCCAGTGAGATCCTGTGAGCTTTACGATCGTTGTCTGTCCACCCTACTGGTGGACGTCCTATGTATTTTCTTTACGTACTTACGTAGGTACGTATTTTTTAGTAAAGACTAGCGGTCCCAGCGAACTTCGTTTCGCCCCCAGCCCCGTCCCGCCCCGGCCCCGTTTTATGGCAATTTTCTTGCTATAAACCTCACGAAGCCCGAGACCTTTCCAACTAATGCAAAACCGTGGAAATCGGTTCGTGCGTTCTGGAGTTATAGCTTCAGGAAGGAAAACCCGACTTGTTTTTATATAGTAGAAGATATCAAAGAATTTAGCCTACTGTGACGTCGGTAAAGTGAGATATAACTAATTAAAGTCACCTAGACATTTTAAATAGCATAAGAAAAGTGAAAACCTCTCACCAACCCTTGCCTTGACCGGTCTACCATCACAATCACTCTTAAACCTCTGAACCAGGGCAGCGCTGCACAGTCGCCGCATTGTTGTAAGTGCTAAATATTCATAATACTATACTACGACGACAAAGACTAACAGGCGTGGAAAACGACTTGGTTAGGGCTGTCAGTATGAGCAAAGTAGGCCACTATTTAATGGCTTAGAATAATTGTTTTTTTTAACACTCACAGTGTTATATTTTATTCTAAAAAGATGAAATAAGAAACCAAAAATTGCACACGGGTGGGACTCGAACTAGCATCTTTCTAGCTTACCGGGCCAACTGCTCTTCCAATTTGCTCTTCCACCCGTGCGCAATTTTTAGTTTCTTATTTCATCCACTATTTAATCTTAAATACTTTACTACGTGTCTGTTTCTTATAATATGCATTGTTAATAAAATTACATACATCAGTTAAGATTAAGGCACGAGTGAACAAGCTGCTACTTAGCAGATATGCATCCACCCTGAACCTCACCCACACCTAACATGGGGTGTGATCGAGGTCAAATATCTGTTTAGCCGAAAAGAAAAAAAGAAAAAAAACAACATGGCAACAGTCCCACATTATTTGAAACTGTGTCATATCAAAATATTATTTTATCTTAACACCGCGTAGATATATATGATGTTTCACTACCAGAGATGTGTGATAGCAATATAGCAACGTGTTCAAGCGAGCATTTTTTTTAATATTCTAAAATAAATAAATAATTAAATATTCTATCCACGTCATAAGTAACGGCAGCCGCCGATCGGAGTCTGCTATCTGCCATCGATTTGCCGTTGACATGCCGTCTTATGTGTCTGACTGAAGTACTTTCTCATGATACCTTGGATTGTATTCCATTGGACTAAACTGCGTATAACGGCAGGATTGTATTTTTTAAATAAAAATTAATGACAACCCTGTTTATTGTAAAGAATGCGAAGCTCGTGTTTCAGCCTGTGAATTGAATTGATTTATTGGTTTACGGAATTTTCTAGACTCTCTCACCTGTTGTATTGTATACAATATTTCATACTCATTTATTTTAAATACATGGAGTAATTGCGCAATAGCTACTCGTGCGAAGGACGATATTTAGTGGTGGTGGTATCATCTTAAAGAAAGAAAAACATTTATTTGGTAACTATAATACTTATGTTTATTATAACTTGAGAGTACCAGAGCTCTTAAAGCTGACATAATTTGAAACTGAAAAAATTAAATAAAAATATATAAATAAACAAATAAAATTATTTATAAATTCTACTACTTCGTACTTCACATTTTTATGCATATAATCTAATAAGAATATTTTTTTTTGTTTTGTAGGTACATTTGGCCACCATATTTCTTGATGGTACCCAAGTGATTATGCGGTTTTAATAAAATGGAATGGATGCCTGGGACGATTCTCGCATGATCGAACGTATTTCGTGTGGTAATTCGATTACGACTATCACTGTTTTACCGAAAAAAAAAACAAGTAGGTAATATATCCACGTAAAAAAAAACTAGCGCACGAAAGAAATCGAAATGCATAGAAATCGTGACCCGAATAAAGCAATAACTGTATTTTCTTTCAAAAAGTGAATTCGATCAGTGAACTTTTTTCGTATAAGAACTGCACGATAATTGGCCTCCTGGCTAGTAACACTCTCTTCTTAAAAGTGTTAAAGCCTACTGACTTTATGTCATTTAATATACCTGCAATTACTGCAAACTAAACTTGAGTGACTGTGGTTAGGTTTCGGTGTTGCCTTAAAAAAATGTAAATTTATTGTTAGTTAACTAAATAAGTATTTTTTAAGTAATAAAACACCTTAACATTCAGCAATAAAAACAAATGAATCAACTAAATGACGCACAAAATGAACTTTATCTAAACGAACGTGAAATGGTTTCAGGAAAACACTCGCTCGCTGTAATTCGCAAAACAAACAACTTTACAACGGCACTGCGTTTTACGAGCAATGAAATATTAATTGCGATGAGAACGTTATTTAAAAGACGTAAAGTTAGTGGGAATACCGCTTTTCGTTTATGAGTTATACTGGTACTTGTCCAATAGTTTTGATGGAATATTTCAGTATCACCACGCGTTTTCTGGGCACGACAGGGTTGACAACATGCTAACGGCGCATTGACGGCTGAACGACATATCGAGCAGGCGTCGACGTAACATTGACGTCACGCTTACGGCACATCGACTGTATGTCGACCGCGGCAGTCGTAGCCTATACCGTAGCCGTGACATTGAAGAAAAACCGCCATTGACCAGGGTTATATTTACAAAAATTATTATTAGTATACCATAACTATATTTATCGATTGAGTAACTAAACACATGAAAAAAACGTAACCGAACCTACCCTAATGTCAAGAGATTTTCCGTTGAGGTAAGTCGATTTTATCTTAATTAGAGGAAAACCTTGGGGCACGCTTTTCTGGTCATCATGAACATAAGGATAGTTACTTGCTTGTGGGAGATTGTGATCAAGAGCAAGGTCACGTTTACAAAATATTTGACTTGTGTTTTTTTATACTTAAAAGATGAAATAAGACACCATAAATTGCGCACAGGCGGGGAACCTGCAACTGTCTGGCTATTTTTTTGTTTTCTTATTTCATCTTTTAAGAATAAAAATATGACACTGTGAGTTTAAAAACATTCTAAACCTTTGTGTTTTTTGTTTGCAATCTATTATTTAGTGTTATTTTTTTGTATCCTCAAAAAGTTATTATATTTTACCACTAACCTCTTATTTATGAAGATATTTTTTGTTTCCTGATACACGTTATCTACAAATCAAATAGGTTTATGATCTTTGTAACGTAATATTAAAGTTTGATCCTTATGATCACTCCTAAGATTCCACGGTCATAGTAACAATTGAGTTATTTTTTACTCGTCTCTTTTTGTCCTGCCGTGTCAGACCACAATAGTGTGCAGATCATTAAATACAGAAATAACTGAGCTAAAATTAAATTACCTGGCATTAATAGGTTCACGGATATCCGTAGAATACAAAAGCGATTTATCTTTTGTGGTACGCTTGGATACATCAAAGGTTTTTTCAGGTTTATAGGGCCATGGTTATCACCACCACCAGTTTAGGCATAGAATCCTTACGTTGTACGCATCGGAATAAAGTACATTTTTCAAAATGGATCATTAGGCACTTTTACTGAGATATAATCAGCGTTTGTCAAAAAACTGCAGTGGATTTTTAAAAGAGCAGAATAACTTGCGGTCGAGTTGTTTTTAGGAAAAAGCTGCCATCTAACGCAAAAAGCACATGTGTATCCAGTAGGTAGTTTAAGTGAAGTAATTTCAATATGATTTTTAAATTAACAAAACGTGTCTTGCGTATGCGCAGGCCCGCATAAGTATTAATCAACGCAATTGGCCTGTTGCCTTGGCAGTAGCACCAAAACGCAAGCTCGTCGTTAGCATTTAGTTATAGATCTCATAAGTGGGCACTGAATAAAACACACGCAGCACTGTTGAGACAACAACCAAAAAAACATTCAAAAGCAGGTTAGCTTTTGATATTAGACAAAATATGTTGTGTCGTTTAATTACTGAAACTAACGCAAAACACAATTTACTGATATTTTAGCGATAATTTATTTACGTTACGTACGAACCTTTGAGGTGGTAAATGCTTAAAAGTATTCAAATTAAAGGCTTGTGATATAATTCACATTAGGATATGCTTGGACTAAGGCGAAAACTGAAACTAAAGACAACGGCTCTTTTGCTTCTCAATAAATGAAAAGAGACAGACAACAATCATTATGAGACGACAATCTAAACAGCTGTCAGTTGCTAAGATAATTTCATTGACATCAAGAGGTCGCCACTAAATTGTACATGGACTGCACATACTCAAATTTTTTTTTTCCTGGAAATTTACAGCTTTTTAGTTTGACGTTCCATAACTATTGTAGTCTGTCTCTTTTCAATTATTTAGAAGAGAAGAAGACGTCCATTTCAGTTTCAAGTGCATATCTAGAATCCTGGCCCATTCTTTTGACTGTAACACGAATCAAATTATGAAGTTCCAAATTTTGGAAATGTCTTTCAAAACTGAATCCTTGGTTTCGTCACAATCTCAAATTGGTCTCACACGACAAAAGCGAGGCTTTACTTAGGAAACTGTCGCTAACCGACTCAAAGCACGATTTTCATGATTTTTACGTTTGTCTGACGGATCGTTGCGCCACTCATTGCCAATAATATGGGTTAGATAAATAGAGAAACTAGTGTTACGATGTACAATTTGATATACAATTTATCCTGCTCGATCCTTTAGGAAGAGTCCCTTATGGATTTTTAAGACATCTACTAAAACAAGAAGACTTGATCCACTGCAACAACTTCTAATAATTTTGGGTCTTAGTATGGCATGGTTAAAACTAGAAAAATTAAGTAGGTATTCCAGGGCTATTGCGTGAAAAAATGGCAGCCTGCTTTGGGTAAAGTAAACTTTTGAAATTGATACCAATTAAGCAATTTCAAACCACCACAATAGGAAACCACCTTAATTAATTCTTTCCTAATTAGGAGTTTTTAAGGAAAAAACTCCACTGACAGTAGCCTAGCCTAGCATGATGATGATGACCTATTTATCAGTCTTACTCTTAATTCATTTCTTATAACGTTTACTTACATAAGGGGACATGATAATTTACAGTTTTAATCCCATACATTGTAGGGCCTACAACTTCTAATCATTTGAGTCTATAGCTTGGTTGATCACCAACCACTTGCTTAACAGTAGAAATCAGTTGTGAAAGTCGTGATCCCAAGGTCTGAGCTGGCCTGAAAATATAGACAACCTACCCCATGGGCGCCTTCTTTGGGTAAGGTAACCTATTGATATAGATACCTATTGTCATTTGAGAACTTAGTATGAATGTCAATGAAAGTAAATTTATTAGTCACATACCACAAAATGATTACACTGTATTACATAATGACACAAAATACAAAAACGTTTGCCGTCACGTTTGTGCCCGTAAAATGGCTCGTCACGACTATATTGTAGCTAGGCAGTATTAAAATATATAATGTAATATCTAAGTGTATGTCAATACTGTGTTTGCGTTTATTATGTATGTGTGTCAAGAGAATGATAGTACCAGATAAGAGATTGCGCCGCGTTACATACTTGTACAAGATTTTATTTATGATGAACGTTTTAAAATACACAGGTGTCTTTAGAAGTCTTTAAAGAGTAACATATTCAGACAAAAAATTCACAAACGAAGGATGTACGTGGTGTCTCATTAAAATAGGAAATCATGAAGGTCTCTTATGACAACATATTTATTGAGGCCGCGTTTGGTGTATTGGTTATTTGCTCCTGACTATTACGCCGGCCGTCGCGGGTTCGAATCCCGCAAGAGGCCAATGGTTGTGTGATGAGCACGAACATTTGTACCTTAGTCATGGATGTTATATGTTTTGAAGTATTTATGGGAAACGCCCCCGTCATAATCGTTGTCTGGTATTTCGTAGCACAAGGAAGATAATTCCTTACTACGAAACCAGACAATTGGTGTGTTGTCTGGCGTATATTTATTTATTATTATGGCGATCCTCTCCCAGATTTTGTAACGCTAAAATGTTACAGCCCGTATAGATATAGCCCATCATATACCTACTTAACTAGCAGACCCAACAACCTACGTTTCGCCCCCGGCTTTATACATATAAACCTTCCTCTTAAATAACTCTATCTATTAATGAAAGCCGCATCAAAATCCGTTGCGAAGGTAGTTTTAAAGATTTAAGCAACATACAGACAGCGGTTAGCGCCTTTGTATTAAACTATGTAGTGATATGGAGATTTTTGCACTTTGCTATCAATTCCTTCATAAACCATTAGTATGATAATACACTGACATGGTCATAGAAAATAGTAATTTCAAGTCACGCGATTTAACAATTTGTCGCTAATATATTGAACAGACGCGCCCAGAATCCAACCAAATAAATATAATGACACTTAGATCTAGACGTCCTTTTAAATCATCATCATCATAATTATCAGCCGTAAGTAGAGAACTGCTGAGCTTAGCGGCCACAGTCTAAAGCACAAGAAATGTAAAAAAATATTCGTATTTTTTATGCTTGATTAAAAAATTCTTCTCAATCAATAAATCAAAATACACGAAAACAAGCTTTTAGTCCCAGCGCCACCTGGTTGTTTGACAGATAAAACTGTATAGAGATTTGCACTACTGTGGCACCACTGTGGTGTGACTGTGTTACTACAGTAGTCTAACAGACAGTCACAGTCTCAACACATTAACTCACCTATTGATTTCAGGTGTGACCAGTATTTTTCTTTTCGCACCGAAATAAGTAACTGGGTGCGTATTGCGATGCAGTTTTGACAGTTAAACAGCTCTGCTTTCCTGTCAAATTAGCAATTCTTATTGCAATTTCGCATTATATTGATAATATTACTATTAATATGAATATTCAAACCATTGTAGTATTATTATAATGCTATTATATTGATAATATTCGTATACACTGAGTGGGAATTGAATTGCCTCGGAATTGAACGGAATAAGTTGGATCGCAATACGCCGACTGTTGTCATAATGAAAATTTCCTTAAACTTTAAACAATAAAACTTTAAAAAAATATAAAGATGTAGTTATCTTATCCAAGTCTGGAACTGATCCATCACCTGTCAGCGATAGCGGAATGTGTGTCGCCAGTTTTGTTTAAGGTGATATATTATTATCTTAGTGTACACGGGTAACATTCTTACAGCTAAAATAAACAGTTCACTTGAACGAAGATAATTATAGCGCAGGTAGAGTTTTAAACTTAAAGAGCCTAGCTAGAAGTAACACAGGTATTTATAATAAAAACTCGTTATTAAGGGCTTCAACAATATTTATTTCTCGCACACAATCTTCCTTCCATTTTACATAGATCAGAACTGTCAAACATGTGTCAATACTTATCTGTCATTTTAACTCTTTTTGGCTATGGGCTTCGCCCATACAGCCAAGTTGTCAGTCCATTCGTCACAAATAACCGAATGAGGCGATTAAATCGAACACTCATAATAATCTGAATGGTTTTATTTCAACGATTGCTAACATTTAAAAAACTGAAAAGTAAATATCCTGTAAGTGTAGCGTGGGGGTAATCCTTTGAAACATTACATCCACCATAAGTATCTGTTAATTCATTAATTGTTATTGAGGTAGAAATCAATTGTAATGGAACGACCAGGGTGCGTATTTGCGATGCAGCTTTGACAGTTAGGCAGCTTTGTTTTACTGTCAAATTAGCAATTCGTATTGTAATTTCGCATTATATTGATAGTATTACTATAATATAACAATATAAATATTAATATTCATACCATTGTAGTATTATTATAAATTATCATATTGATATTATTCGTTTCCACTGAGTGGGAATTGAACTGCCTCGGAATTAAACGGATTAAGTTGGATCGCAATACGCCCCCAGTTTTTTTTTTTCATGATAAATGGGTAGGGAGACTGCCCAAAAAAGGTCGAGATCATTTAGCTATATGAATTTTGGTTCATAAATATTTGTAGCAATTGGAGCGTGATTTGAAAGTGTATTGATCATATTCAACATTCCTTAACACGTTCCGGGACAGTGAACGCCTGCACGAAAACAATAAAGCATCTATTATCTGGAGTAGTGTCCCGGAACGTGTTAATTTAATAAAAACGCGCATGGGCCGATAGATAGAACTTTACAAACTTCTATTTTACTATGATTGATTTGTGTGAAACATGTTGTTTTAATACATCATGATCACCGTTTAGTGTATGCTCCTGTGTTTAGACTACAAGGCAAGATACAAACATACAGACGATTGATGTACACATCTGTTGATATCGTATCAAAGAGTTACCTAGGGTTTTAATGAAATGAAATGAAATGAAATGAAATGAAATGAAATGAAATGAAATATCTTTATTTGTCTAAAACATGGTCAAGATAATGGTGGTAGGTACACTTTTAGTTCAGCATGTTTTGTCTATGTCAGACATGCAAATATATATTTTTTTTAAAAGGGCACTAAACATAACAACACATTCGTCAAAGCATAAATATATCTATTTAATAATGTTCTAAACAAACAAAGAAGATTAGCTAGTACATTAGATAAATCATCAAAACAAATATTATTAAAAGTCATGTCCTTTAAATTTAAAGCAGTAATGTCAAAAAAAAAAAAATAATACTAATATAATGTCAAAATTTAATTATAGAATCAGGAAATCATTTATAGAATAAAAACACATATCTGTTAGCCATTGATTCAATTTCTTCTTAAAACTATTCAGCGGCAGATCAGTTATTGCTTTTGGTATTTTATTATAAATTCTAATGGCCATAATGTAACTATTTCTGCTAAATAATTTTGTTTTTATATTTGGGAATTTCAACTTTTCTGGGTTCCTCCTACTGTACAATTGATTATCCTTATATTTTATAAATATATCTGGATGTTTTTTAACGAATAAGCCTGTTTCGTAGATGTATAGGCCAGTTAATGTCAGCAGACCGAGCTTCACAAAGAGAGGCTTACATGAGTCCTTATGGTGAGCGTTGCATATTGCTCGAATACATTTTTTTTGTATTTTGAATAAAGCCTGTACATCACTAGAATTTCCCCAGATAACTATCCCATATCGTAGCACGGACTCAACATAACCATGGTATGCTAGGAGGGATAATTTTAAATTATTTGTTCTTTGAATTCTGTAAAGAACGTACACAAAACGGTTTAATTTCTTGCACAGTTTCTCAATCTGTAACTTCCACGAGCAATTTGAATCTAAGGTCAAGCCTAAGAATAAAGCATTTGATGAATTAGCTATAATCTCACCATCGCAGATAATGTCAATTTTGGGTGGCTGCATTTTTATGTTGTAAAACTGTGTAAATTTGGTTTTTGAAACATTAATATGAAGATTATTACACTTAAGCCATTTTACAATTTTATTCACTGTAGTATTCATTACATGTTCATAAAGTTCACATTTCATTTTATCTCTACAGGGTACAATAATTGAAATGTCATCTGCAAATAATATTGATTCAAATTGGTCAAGGTCTGGAAAGTCATTAATATATATTAAAAATAAGAGTGGTCCAAGAATGCTCCCTTGGGGTACTCCAAATAGATTTTCTTTAATTTCTGATCTAAAGTATGTTATGTCTTTGGATTTTTTGTTAGTTTTGGTTATTTCTACAAATTGTCGACGGTTTTCCAGATAACTATTTAGCCACTGAAGTGCACAACCTCTTAGACCATAAGACTCGCATTTTCGTAAAAGCCTGTTATGATTTACGAAATCGAAGGCCTTAGTCATATCAAAAAATATGACTGCTACGTGATCCCCTTTGTCTATAGTCTGAGTGAGAGTTTTAACTAGATTAAATGCAGCTAAGGTCGTAGATTTATTTTTTTGGAATCCGTTTTGGTTTTTCTTAATAACGTTATGCTTCTTTAGAAATGAGGTGAGCCGCTTATGCATTGCTTTTTCAAATATTTTTCCAAAGACGCTAATCAGAGTAATTGGCCGGTAATTGCCTATTTCTTGCTTGTCTCCCTTTTTATACAAGGGTTTAACAACTGAAAGTTTCAAGGCATCAGGAAACCTACCTTTCTCAAAGGAAAGATTTATTAAGTAGGTTAATATAGGAGTCAACTCATTTATGCAATATTTAATGATATCCGTTTTTATTTCATCTGATCCAACAGAATTCGTGTTCTTTAAAGATCTGATCAAATTAAATACTTCATTTTCGCAGCAAGGTGTCAGGAATATACAATTAGAAATGGAGTCAGAAATTTTACAAGTATCACAATAAATGTCAGAATTTAGATTAGATTTCAGATTTGTGTCAATAAAAGCATCATTGAATAAATTAGCAATTTGGTTGGGGTCGTCAATGATTTTATCTACATGTTTAATGGCGTCAATATTGTTTGGTGATATATTTTGTTCACGCTTCATTTTAATGATATCCCAGGCAGCTTTACATTTATTTTTTGAGGTCTCGAGATATTTTTTGTTGCACGCTTTATGTGAATAATCAATGCACTTTTTTAATATTTTGTTATATTTATAGAATGTTGTTTTGGAAGCGTTACTTTTTGTACGATAGTATTTATATCGAAGGTACCTATTTGTTCTGCAAGACCTTTTAAGTCCCTTGGTAATCCATGAGGCATGTGTTTTTCTTGATTTTACTTTCACTCTTATTTTCGGAAAACAAAGCTCAAAGAACATAAATACTATGTCAATAAATTCTTGGTATGCAGTGTTTATAGTATCTGCCGTATAACATGAGCCCCAAGACAATGATGCCAAATGCTCCTTAAATTTTTTCATGTTGTCAAGGCTGAAATCCCTTTTAGTTCTGTAGCATGTTTTTGGTAAAAATGGCTTTCTATCAAGTACAAATGTTATCGACTGAGAGTTATGGTCTGAAATGCCTATATCATGAATTTTCCCTTTCGCTGCAGGAATATTACTGGCAATGTTATCAATACAATTACTTAGTCTCGTAGGTTCGTCAATGTGTAGTTTAAGATTACAAGATTCGAGTGTCCGTTGAAAATCAGAAGAATGTTTTGTTTCTTTTATTTTATTTATTTATTTTATTAATCATAGCACACAGAACAGATATCAATCATAAAAGCTTAAATACTTAAAATAACATTGTTCAGATCTAGATCGAAATCCAAAAATATGTATGTATGTTTAGAATGTTGATATTAAAGTCTCCCAAAATTATAATCTTTTTCTTTGTAAAATTATATTTTTTATTTAGTATGTGCAAAAGTGATTTTAATTTTTCAATAAAAGTAGTAATATTGCTTTTGGGGGTACGATACAAACACATTACAATGCAATTAATATCTAGTAGTTCGACACCGCAGCATTCGAACTGTGATTCTGCGGTAAGGTCAGGAGGCAAGTATATTTCCTTGAATGGTATGCCTTGCCTTAGAAATATGCAAACACCTCCTCGTCGTTGTTTTGCTCTGCAGAAATTGCTTACAAAGACGTATCCTGATAAAACAACGTTTTTTTCATCGCCTTTCTTTATAAAGGACTCACTTATACAAATAACATCAAATTTAGCATTATTATTATTGCAATAGTCTTCTAGCCATATCTCCAAAAGATCACGTTTGTTTAAAAAACCAGCTATGTTGAAATGTAGGACATTAAAAACATAATTATTTGTAAGGCTTAAATTATTAACGAAAAAAGTCTATACTTTCATTCGTGTCTAAACTAGTGTCACCCGAAGGTTCGTCATACTCATTTTCAATATTTATGCTATTAATCAGACTACATAAATCTTCAAAAATTACATTAAATCCACTTCGGTTCACAAAACCATTAAAATTAAATGTTTCATATGAATATTTTAGATTTGCATTAGTATCAAGTATATAAGCATACTTAAATGTTTCATTGTCAAGATACAGCATGTTGTTAAATACTTCTACTCTTTTATTAAACAAGTTCAGATTAAATCCATACTTATAATTTGGCAGGCAAATGATAATATTAGTATTTTGTACTTTTAATAATTGTGTTGTAATTACCGTTATTAAATTTGTGTAGTCTTCCGTACGATTGAAATTATGTTCTCCTATAAAAATTATACAGAAATCATTAAGCGTGAAATTTTCCAGTTTGGTTTCTATACCTGCTAATAGATTTTGAATATCCGCATTTGTGTGTAAGTAGTGGCAAACTTGGTCATTAGGTAAATAGTGCTCAGATAAATTTATGATTTTATTTTGTTTGTTAGAATTGATAATACAGAGCTTCTTTTTGTTAAAGTTTCTTCCTTTTTTCTCAGTTTGGTCTTCACTATGCGATCCGTCTTCTTTCAGAATTGGTGTAGTTAATATTTTCATTTCGTTTGATTTATTCTTCCTATTTTTCTTATTTTTCTTTGGTGGTTCTGTCTTGGTTTTTTCTTTATTATTTTTACTGTTGTTAATATCTTCAGTGTTAATCCGTTTATCTTCTAAGTTTTTAATCTTTGTTTTTAAAGTGAGATTTTCAGCGTAAATGTCTTGAATCTTTATTTTAGCTGTTTCCAGTTCCTTTTGAAGTTCTTTTATATGGGCCTTCAATGTTTCAATTTCATTGATGTCATGAGAAAGACAAAAGCTTGTAGAACTTTGTTCCATTGTTTCCTCCAACAATTCGATCGGATTCATGAGGTTGTTTTGTCTTTTGCGTAAAGTTATATTGCTATTACTCTGGGTGTCATCATAATAATCGTCTGGTTCTATTGATGTTGGTCGAATAGGCGTATTAGTATTGTCTGACCTAGGTTGTTTCATGACACATTCTATACATTTCCATCTTCCTTTTGATTCTGGTGTCATCAAAGTGAATAATTTATATGACACGTTCGCGCAGTCAAGATCATATGTATTGTGACAAATAGAGCATTCTAAATATTCTCTATTTTGGATGATGTTCGGGCAGCCAGAACACTTGTGCTTTAAAGGCGACATCATAAATAGCAAAACTATTGTGGCCCCCGTAGGATTCGATCCGCTGACTTCCGAGTTTATGGCGAGCCGTTTAACTGAACGCGCCACGGAGCAGTTAATAGTACGGGCGAAATTTTCCTACACGCTTAAGACTTGATTTCTTTGTGCCGTTGATCGCGTATTTAAAGATGACTGCATAAATAAAATAAAAAGTCCAGAGACGTTCAACACTACCTTGTGTACTTCACAGTTTATTCATTATTCCGGTTTCAAATAATATGTGTATTGTCCCTTTGTTTATTAAATGACTGTGCACTTTCACTATACGTATCCTTACATTGTTTTTTAACTAAAATAAATACTTTTAAGCACTGTTTCTTAATTTTAAACACGGAGCTTCACATAATACGTCTTTCTTAGTCGACCGCTCGACTACCCTCCTCCTTTAGGATTAGAATTGTGAGGATAGACCAAATCTGTCAGCTTTCAATGACACGTGTATTTTTAGTCTCATTATCAGCAATTGATCAGGCACCTTTCATCATTTATTTTATCATAAATTAATATCACTACTTGAAGGGGCGTAGTTGCGTAAGAAATAAGAAGAAAAATACTTGATAAGATCCTAAATCTTGTCTTATGGTAAGTTCACATTTAAAAACTAAATTGACTGTGCTTCTTTCCAATTTCTGGAACTCGATAGGTACGTGAAGTCATATTTTATTACTTTATTTTTTTATCAGATTAGCAAAATATCATAACAAAAACCACGGAGGTTTTAAGTTTGACCGAACATAATGCTATATTCTTCATGATTAAACAGGTTGCAAATCCCACCTGCTACTTTCGGCCTAAATCGAAGTCAGAAGGAAACCAAAACCGATCATGATCTTGGAAAAGCCATCTCTTTCAGGCATTATAATTACCTCGGATCTAAAAAAAATATTTTTTTTCTCACAAATACAAAATCGATGATGTTCAACACAATATCGGTTAAGCTAGTCACTTATCAGCCTCTCCATTACTGCCACGTGCTGCTAAAATAAAATACGACTCATTGTCTCATGACCTTCGACTGATACCATCTTGGCTTGAGAACCGTTTCCTTGTAATAAAAACTCCTTTTTATAGTTAACATTTTTCTAAAGTAGGCTTCGCTATGTCAAAAAATTGTAAGAATTTTACACCCGGTATTTTTTTGGGATGGGAACAGGCGTTTGTGTAGGTATGCATTGTTGAAATGATGTGTTAGGTTTTGTGCAAAGTTCCTTATCAGAAACTTGTTTTGGAGTGTGTTAAATAAGTGTTGATTAATTACATTACATACAAATTAGGCACCTACTTGGAGATAATTTTAATAGCGAAAAATACATCGGGCAGGCCTGTTGCCTCTTCCCGAGTTATTTTGGCTATAGTAATAAATATTGTTTAAAGGCAAACGAATAAGCTAACAATAATCTTAAAAAAGGTTTCTCATAATGACAGCCATTTAGAAGACACCTTGACTGACTATAGAAATCGGCTAAAAACTAAGGCCCCGGCCTCAATTTTAGAAAAAAGTAAAATCTCGCTCCACTTTGGTCGCTTTTGTCTTTGGTTCCGGCTAGCTAAGATGCGCAGTATTCTTACTTTACGCAATAAGAAATGTAAATTACCTCATAAGTACTATGATGACTACCAAGCGTTGTTAAAAGTTTTTAAAAGACTCGGCTCTCTTACGCCCTATAGAAGAAGGGAAAATGTTTTCATGAAAAAATAGTATAGTAAAAAAATTGTGCTCAGTGAGACAATGGATTGCATGAAACAATACTTTTTAAGGCCTAGGTTCTAAAAATTTGTAATCTAAGCATCAAAATCGGTTTAGTGGTTTTTAAGCATGAGAAGGTAAAGAAAAACAGGTTTATTTTTGCACCAACAGGATATTATCTAGGGAGTGTACTCCAAAATCTAAAGTCAGTGTTGCTTTCCGAAGAGTAATGCAGCGCTATTTTATAATCTTCTGTCATACTGCAAGAATTACAGTAAATTATTAACGTTTAAGAACCCGAAATACCGGTATGATCTCTAGTATATTGTTTATTACCAGAGTGGCATTTATAAATAACATTTCTGAGCCGTGATAGCCTAACTTTCGACGGCCGTGACAACTGTCCCCGATCAGACATTGCACAATTTAACACAATCGAAGTTTGACAAATTGATTCGGTGCATGTATGTGTATCACGTACATACCTTGATTTGATTTATTTTGCATCTCTATAATTGAATTTATTGTTGGCAACACCGATTTTGGTCCTATTGAAGAAGTTCATTCATATCATTAAGGAAGCCCTCCACTCGTAACCAGTGCGGCACCGCACCGACTGGACCGAACCATACCAGTGACGCTGCTGTACGTGTCCCGGCTGCATTACTCTACAAAGGTCGAGGAGATTGTGGAGTACATCCGTATAAAGACCAAGTTCTCACTGAGGGTCGAACGGTTGGAATCTCGTCATAATACGAATTTCAATTCGTTTGTGGTAAGGGTTCCGACCGAACAGCTGTCGACCTTCACGAAAGAAGAATTTTGGCCGAGAGGTGTTGTGTATCGTCGGTTTCGTGGACGGCTACCTGACACCAAGCTGCGCAACACTACGCTGACAAAATAGTGCCTATTAATAAATAAATACATTGCTATTGTATGTATGTTAGTCTTTAAGGTATATATTTTATTTATTTATTTTTTTATTTAATTTATTAAATTGTCATATGTATGCTAGTCTATAAGGTATTTGTACTATGGGCCATGTGTAGCCTGAAAATAAATAAATAATAATAATAATAATAATAATATCACAACAAGTTACGGAGAACAAATTAAATACAGTTATTTTTTTAGAGAAAATTTATATGCGTTGGTTCAAAAATCTAGATTGAAAACCCTCTGACATACACCGACAAGATGGACAAACGACCTTGTTAAGATCGCAGGATCAAACTGGATGCAGACCGATTGCGGTAGCTGTGGAAAATTACAGGAGAGGCTTATGTTCAGCAGTGGACGTTCTTTAGCTGATAATGATGATGATTATATATTTTTTAGCATTTCGATCTTTTACGTCTCGGAATGTCTGAGATGAATTTCGTCTACGAATGTCTCATATTTCTAGCAACTACTAGTGGGTCTTTTCTATACACCATAATGCACAAAAATATTTTTGCTACAGGAAAATACATAAAACAAAGCAAAAAGTAGGTAAGCTGTCGGTCAGCTAAAACGCGGTTCAAAGTCAATAAGTCGAAGTAAACATACAAATGCTATGAGTCACTAAATTAGTAGTAAGCGCCTCAAAAACTTAGCTTTGTTTGACGATAAACACAAAAAGATCATGCGTATGCTAAACTTGATGATGTTTGCAGCGTGCAATAAAAAGGTGCAAATCGATTTTTTTTTTATACAGTTTCTTCAAAGATCCTCTACATACAATTAATAAAATACAATTTACGGACATTTTACATCCCGACGTTTCGGACACTTTACAGCGTTCCGTAATATCCTTAAATTTTGGTTTATCAAATGTTTAGGTATGATTTCAATTTTGCATGGCCAAAGTTACGAGAAGCAAATACAATAAGACTACCAGCCACAGCCCAACTTCAATTGTTGATCGATGTAAAGTACGTAATAAACTGGCATTTTTTCCACTATTGCAACTTCTGCAGAGCCAGGATCTACAGTTTGACCTAATTAAAAACCCCAATCAGTGAAAGGGACAAAGGGAATCTAAGGAGAATTAGAGTACATATGCTCGGTGTTAAACACAAACAAGGAAAAACGGAAAAGGGAAACATCTACCTCACCCCAAACAAATGCTCCACCGAAAAAACAAATCCCACGTACATACAAAGACAACATTACCAACGCATTCGACTTAATGAGAAATAGATCAAATTCTCATACAGATTACTCAACCAGCAAGAAACAATGACCACTAACGAATGGCAACCGGAAACCAGGAATATACGCTAATAACGAAAACCTAAAAACAGAATTACACAAAACTCCCCCAAGCCGACTAGTCCTCGTGGGGGCGAATGACTACAACCCTCTAAGCGATAAAAACAATGATATCAGAAAACGTAATAGAAATACCTCGGATATACATATAGCAACATTGAATACCCGATCCCTGCGAACGCCTGAAAAGCTGTTGGAGCTAGAGTTAGCTTTAAACGATATTAATTGGGATATAATAGGGATCAGCGAAACGCGACTTTACGGCGAAGAAATTGAAGACCACGGAAAATATATCCTACATTATATTGGCGAGACGCAGGGAATGTACGGTGTCGGTTTCATGATAAAACACAGCTTGGCCAACAAAATCAAAGAAATTAAAGGAATCAACGAAAGAATAGCAATACTTAACATCATGCTTCCGACGTATAACGGTAAAGAAGAAATATGGTCAATAATACAAGCATATTCACCAACTGAGTCAAACAAAAAAGAAGACATTATAAAAACCGATAAATTTTATGCTGACCTACAATCAGCCGTTCAGGGCTCACATAAAAATCTTATTGTAATGGGAGACTTTAACGGACAAATTGGTGTGGGAAAGGATGGAGAGGAATATACGATTGGAAAATTTGGATATGGTCAACGAAGCAAAAACGGCCAAAGATTAGTCGCCTTTGCATTAGAAAACAAACTTAGTATTTTGAACAGTTTTTATATGAAAAAAGTGTCAAAAAAGTGGACATGGACGTCACCCAATGGCTTACATAAGAACGAAATCGACTTTATACTAACAAATAAACGAAAGCTGTTTAAGAATGTAGATACCATTAATCAACTGAACTTTCATACAGATCACAGAATGGTAAGAACATCACTACAAGGAAAGCGACTACAAAAAAGTAGATACGCTCAATATAACAAAAATAAGGCCATCCCAATACCTAATGGAAATCACGATGTACTCCAGGATAACCTAAAAAATGCTATCATCAAATATAGCAACACAAACTTCACATCAATCCAAGAAAAGTACGATTATGTTATAAACATACTTAAAACAGAAGTAAAGAAATCAAACAAATCTAATAAAAATATACTATCTCTAGAAACTAACGTACTGATTAAGGAAAGAAAACAATATATGCAGAGAGAAAAAAATAAACAGATACGCCATTAGATTTCGGAGCTAAGCAAACAAATTAACGAGCATATAAGAAAAGATAGGAAAACAAGAAGACAAAAAACGTTGGAAACTTTCATACAAAAGACGGGTGGAATTAAAAAAGCTCTTAAAGAATTAAACAAAAAGAAAGTATGGATGCCAAACATAAAAACTAAAACTGGAAATTCTACAAGTAAAAGAGAAGAAATATTGAACGTCGCCACAGATTACTATAGAGTACTATACCAGAAACAAACGACAACACTCATAGAAAAACAACAAAGAATTGGCTCAAAACAAGTACCAAAAATATTTGACACAGAAACCGTGAATGCAATTAAAACGCAAAAACTAGAAAAAGCGCCCGGTCCCGATTTAATATCAAACGAGCTGCTGAAATGTACAATACCAGTGATCTCCCCCATACTAACGAAACTATTCAACGATATTCTGTTAACCGAAATTATCCCTAGCGATTGGACAAAATCAACTATAGTGCTAATACACAAAAAAGGAGACAAAGGCGATATGAACAACTATAGACCAATCAGCCTTATGTCTAATATTTATAAGATATTCTCCAAGATTATTCTATCTCGAATCGCTACGACACTCGATGAAAGCCAACCCAAAGAACAGGCCGGTTTCAGAAGTAAGTTTTCAACGATAGATCACATCCACGTGGTAAGACAGGTACTTCAAAAGTACAAGGAATATAACAAAGTCTACTATATAGCGTTTGTCGACTTTAACAAAGCATTTGACTCTTTAATTCATGATAGAATCTGGTCGGCATTAGAAAGCCAAGGAGTTGAGGCCAAATACATCCGAATACTGGAAAACATCTATTCGAAAACTACAGCCCAAGTGAAGCTGGAACGAACAGGAGAGGAATTTCCAATTGAAAGAGGCGTCAGACAAGGTGACACCATCTCACCAAAATTGTTCTCGGCGGTTCTCGAAATGATCTTTCGAAACTTGGAATGGGAAAATAACGGTCTCAACATCGACGGCGTTAACCTAAATCATTTACGTTTCGCGGACGATATTGTTCTGTTTGCTAAAAACTCAAAAGCATTGAATCGCATGCTACAACAATTGTCAGACGAAAGTGCTAAAGTGGGCCTGTCAATGAACACATTGAAAACAAAGGTAATGACAAACGCAATAAAAACAGAAATAAAAGTAAATGGTGGGCAAATAGAATATGTCAACGAATATATCTATTTGGGCCAGTTAATTTCCACTGAAGACATAATGCATAAAGAAATAGACAGAAGGATTACAAATAGTTGGAAAAGATTTTGGTCCTTGAGCGAGGTAATGAAGGACAGGAATATGCCAATGACAGTGAAAAGGAAAATTTATGATACATGTATCCTCCCATGCTTATCCTACGGTTGTCAGACTTGGGCTCTAACTGAACAACAACTTAAAAAACTACAAGTGTGCCAAAATGGAATGGAAAGAAGTGTGGTTGGAGTTAGAAGAATAGACAAGGTAAGGCTACTAACTATAAAAGAGAGAACGAAATTCAAAAATATATGCAATACCTACAAACGCCTTAAATGGAGATGGGCAGGACACATTATAAGGGAAGAAAATGAAAAATGGACGAAAACTGTTACGGAATGGTACCCACGGGATGGGAAGAGAAGCAAAGGGAGACCAAATAAACGCTGGGAAGACGAAATAAAAAAAGCGGCAGGGCCGCAATGGACACGCCTCGCCAAAGACAGGACAAAATGGAAAGCTCTAGAGGAGGCCTTTGTCGAAGGACAAGCTGTAGAAATTAAAACCGGTTGCAGACATTAGTTTGTAAACTTGAACTACCTAAAAATCAAGTAGTTAATTTTAGTTATGTTTTATAGTTTTGTTATATTTACAGCAATAAAGGCTTATTTTATTTTATTTATTTTATGCTCGGTGTTTATGCTATATTTCGTTCGTTCGTTCTCGTAGTGCTCTCTAGCACTGGAGACAAGTAGAAGAACAAAGGTAACGGACATAGCCCTAACAATAAGTTTAAATTCTAATGGGCATAGCACAAGAACTGTTAGCCGTTGGGATAGAAAAGTTCTACATTGGAAACCCTTCGAACAAGGCGCATCGTGAGACGTCCACCGACAAGATGGTTGATGGATTTCAAGGTTTGAAAAGATCGCAGACAGTTCGCAACCGGTAGCTGTGGGAAGCTGTAGCGGAGGCCTTTGTTCAGCAGTTGACATCTTTTGGCTGATAATAACGATTATAATGATGACCCAATATAATTTTAACCAACTCTATAAGAAAGAGAAGACAACGTTCAGTCGTCCCATCATACACTATCCGAAATTTCATAACACCCGGTAGTAACAAGGTCTTCTAAACGCTAATTGTGTAAGTTGTCAAAATTGTTTTTCCAACAATACCACGTATTATATCGCCATCATCATTATCCATTCAACTCATCGGCCATGTGTCGGTGACATTGCAAATATTTGGTTTGTTCAGACAACAGACATGGGAATATTATGTAATTGGGAATGAATCATTACCGGTTTTTGGGATACGTAATTTGAAATGAGCAGAATATTAGAATTTGGTAGTTCTTTAAAAGTCTGATGCTATGTATTCAAAAAAGAAGAGAAAAAAATTAAAAGAGTTTCCTGCGCTGGAAGTTTTAACATCATTTACGAAAGTCCATGTTTTTGTTGATTGTAATTACCTATATCTTTCAAAATGTAAAGAAAGTATTTGTAATTGTTTGAATTTTATTCGAAATTATTCTCAATCAATTTAACCACGAATTTCGTCTCAGCGTTTTTCGAGCGCCATCTGTTGGTTGTTCGACAGGTTAATATGGTCGAGACTTCCGCCGCTGGTATCTCCAAACCAGCCAGCGGAAGCATCCTTATAAATCAAATGTAAACAATATATTTATACAAAACAACCTTAAATGAATCACTAAGGAAGGCGATACTCAGAAGTCCCCATGGGTTTTTTGTTTGTGTTAATTGCAAATACTAACTTAGGTTTGCATATTAAATTAAGAGCGGTTCTTTACCTATTATGTAAGTAGGTACAATAGTGGTTAGAGATAAAAATGAGTGAGTATTGTTTATAAATGGAATAGTGGTTTCATATAATATGTTTCAGTTATTATCAGGTATGTATGGGTGGGTTTGAATTATGGGTAATCTAGAGAATCACACTTTGAATTTTTGAAACAATGTTGTGGGACTGTTGCTTGTAATGTAATTTATAATTGAATTATAAAGGAAATATTGTTATGTAGCTTACGTTTGAACTTGTAAATGTCGGGATGGAGAACGGATAATAAAAAAGTTTTGAGGCAATCTCGTGCGCCATGGATTGACGACAATTGTCATCAACTCATACAAATGGTTTCAAATTCGAAATTCAAATAAGAAATAAGACAATGTTGTATAGCCATAAAATTAATAGTCCTATCGGGAGGGATAATAATTTTATGTGTATAACAGACAAAATCGTGTCAAAGATACCCCTTTTAAAATATATGTTTTCACATAACTATACGTATATAAGAACGTATATAAGAACCCAAAAACTTCTTCAACACTGGGAATGTCAAAAACATTAAAATCAGTGCAGCATCTTAATATTGCATTTCTACGAGCCGATGACATAAGACAAACCTTCACCTTAACAACAGGGCCGTGGACATGCGCGTACGCATTGCAAATCAATGCTCACGATTAATTATACAAAAGCACTGCATTGAGAAAGAGTTAGGGTGAAATTGGTTTCAATAAAGAGTTTGGAGGAATTTATATGAAAATTTCTTGATGAGTGTAAATGAAGTTTATTAGAATAGTTGTTGATCTAATCGGTGATAGTTCTAGAGGTGAAGATACATTATAAGTTCCAGGTAAAGTTTTGGATATTATAGACTTCTCGCAAAGAACCTACACCGATAACAATTATCAATCAATCAATCAATCATTTATTTATTGGAAGTTATTAGAGCCAAAGAGATATAATATATCGAAGACCTACTTCAAGATGGTTTTCTAAGATAGTTACTACATAATCATAAACCAACATGCACTGTAGGTAGGTACCATTTACATAAGACGTTGAATTAAAATGTAATAAAAAAACAATGACAACACACACTGTACTCCGTGGTTTTTTGTGCCTGACCACTTTTTAACGAAAATCGCTTGCACACATGACAATCACTTGAAAACGGGCGTCACTTCAAACAAAAGTCAACGCGAGGTGCAAGCGACTTTTTTTCTTAGGGTAGTCAGGCAGCGACGACCGCTATAGTACATCCTTGTTCGGATAACATGTTCAATAATAACTCAGATGCGTGTCTCATACATAAGCAAAGGGACTAACATCGATTCCTGATTAAATCAATTAAAGCAGTAAATATCAATAATTGAACGCAGTAAATGGTGCACTGATTGTCTCTCCAATTAAATGCCAGAAGACTGAACTAAGAACTGAGATATTTTAAGATTCAAAGATGCTACAAATGATAAGTTAATAAGTATTAAATACTTTATTAATAAGAAACAAGAAAAAATTTAAACTAAGGCATGCAACATAAAACAAAAACGGAACCATTTAACCATTAAGAATTTGATTTCAAGTCCGAGATCAGCCAAGAAAGAAAAATTTTAAACATGGGTCTCATAAAAACATAACAAATAAATAAATATTAGACATAAATCTCTTTCCCCAAAGTAAGTAGTAAATGCACTTGTGTTATGGAAATCAGAAACAACGGTACCACAACACCCATACCCGGTATAATGTAAGTATAATGGACTTGAGGAATCATAATTGACCCGACTAGGATTCGAACCTGGAAAAAAACATAGCGTGCTTAGCCACTACACCACAGAGGTCGTCAAATGCACAATAGCTACTATTTACAACATCATTCCATGAACAGACAAACAAGAAATACATGCAGCTTGTAGGAACAACAAGAATTAGAATGCCCATCAGTTCTAATCATAAAACTGTAATGACTTAATCGTCCCAAGGCTGTGATTGGCGGGGCATGAGTCAAAGCAATAAAAAATGGTGAATGTCTCTTATCTGTGACGACAACTAATTACCGGCAACCTGATAAAAATTGACGTCTCAATTTGATTACTGTTATAATTTACGCTATTCGGATTGCCGCAGTCATATCTTACTTTTTATGAAGTAAATTCTCTACATTCATAAAAATAAGGCATTATTTTGCATTTCATTAAACATCTTATATTTTTCTTAGATTACAAATGTTTTAAAAATTCTTCGAATCATCATTATAGGTGGAAATTTGTATTGTGTGTATACTACACACAACTATTTTGATATATATATTATTACATATTCACTATGATGATGCAAAATAAAATAAAATAATTTTAAAATATATACGTTAAGATATAAGCTAACAAGACATCTCGTGTAACATACTAAAGAAAGACTATTGACCTAATATGTTTATGATAGAGAAATAATGTGGATATATAAATCTCAAACCGGTATTATTCCAACTAAAAACTAAAATTGCAATGCAATTAAAAACATGGTCCCAAAACCGTTCCTAGCGGTAATCCGAGCCACTTAGTATTCTAGCACTCAAGACATTTCAAAGAAATTGACAATGTAATTTTAGGGCATGCTGTGAATTAAAATGCCAATGGGTGCATACTAGGAATACGAATTAGTGTTTGGCAGCACATTGTCAAAAGCTTGAATAAAATCAAAATTGCGAAACTGAGCTCAAAATTCATCACAACCATCATCATGTTTGTTTACAAATAATTTTGGCAACATGAACCTCAGTTCATGTTTGGTATTCACTCAAGTGCTTCTGCTGTTGCGTATTTATAAAATTTGCAACACTTGCTACCCATGGCCTAAATGTACAGGAAAATTGGCGGTAGAAAAATATTAAATGCATAACGCATCATGAGCATAAGCATGAGTGAAGGATAACCTGATGATTTAGATACGCAACAATCGCGGCGAGTTTAATTTGCAATTATCATTAAAGTTTTTACAGCTGTTGTCATGAACACTCAGAAATAGATAATATTCGGAATTAGTTATTGTTTTTTTGGCTAGGGTTTTTGCATACGTTATCAACTGTGCATATTTTCAATGATATTTCACAAAATTTAACTTTTAATAAATAAGAAAGGATCAGTCGGTCAGACCAGTGGTTATTCTGTGGATGTTCGAATCTTACTTCGCACTCACACACACATTTGTTCATTTTCCTGATACTAATCAACATAGTCTAAGTATCTCGGGATTGTTAATAATATAGGTACTACATGAATAATGGTCTCAATCACATCATAAAGGGAATAAACAATATTGCAAAAAATTAGTTATAAACAATTAACAGTATTATTGGGTCATCTCATCTCCACGTCAGACACAAACAATTAAACAGCCAAGGAACAATTTAACGCCGCGATTTATTTTAATTAAAAAAACAGATGACCTAGAGACGATCGGCTCAATAAAACACATAAAAAATATATTGTTTAGACTTTAGAGAATGCAATGGTTATTGAGTAGAGGTCAGGAAAGAATGCAAAAAACAACAAATTGCGAGTCATTGCCTGGATATAAATATAAAAACTCTGGTAAAACAACGCCCTTCACAAACAAATTGCCTAGATTTGCTAGTCTAAAGGCGATTGTGGAAAAATATTCCACTGTTTTTGCAGATTTGTAGTAGTCTTTTACTCTAAATGTAATGATGCCTAACAATTTTAAAACGTTTGTGTCAAAAACAAACTACATCAACCAGGCTTTAAACATTAAATGACATTCAAAGTACCTACAGACATGGTTACACTTTGAATTAAAGTATTTAGAGGTACTTAAAGCACTATAAGATAACAAATCTTTTAATGAAAATATTCCACTGTTTCACGGCATGAGGATAATCTCTAAAACCCCATACGATAACAGGTAAATTTATTTAACACTAGCGGACCCAGCGAACTTTGTTTCGCCCCCCGCCCCGTCCCGCCCAGCCCCGTAATTCTAAAAGTCAAGCGGTCCCATCGAACTTTGTTATGCCCCCGCCCCAGCCCCGGCCCCGCCGAATGGGATAAAAAGTTTCCTATGTCCATCTCCTGGTTGTAAGCTAACTACTCACCGTTTCGCCCGGCCCCGTCCCACCCCAGCCCTGGCCCCGTCTATTAAAGTATAAACTAAACGTCTAAACTAACTCTTGTTCTTGAGTTATAAATGGTGTAACTTAGACGACTTTATTTTATAAATATAGATTTGACGATGTTATAACTCAATCTCAGCGTAATCAAATGTTATCCACGTCGTAAACTACATGATTACAAATCGCGATCACTTTCGCAAATCGATTCACGATTGGCAGCCTCTCTACGGTAATTGCTCTAATCCTGTTTATGGCGTAGGCGAGTATTATTTTTGGTAGTGTCATCGGCCTAGTACTTACTAGGGCTACCACCATAGATTAGCAATAACAGACTCCTAATTTTAAAAATCTGAAAGCATCTATAAACTTCGAAATGAAATAATAACACTGTTATAGAGTTCAATATCAGTTAAAGTTGAGACTATGAAACGATAGTTCGAAGACTATTGAAGTCTATCCATTAGAAGAGAAAGATGGTAAAATAAACAATTAAAACAATTTCAATAAAATTGAATTATTTTATGGCAAATGGCTTATTTTATGGCTGGTTCCTAGCTCAAAGGAACCCTCATTGCGCGAGTCCGACTCGCACTTGGCCAGTTTTTTTTATTGTTGTTGTTGGTAGGTGTTAAGGTTTTTGTGATGCATTTTTAGTTAAAATTTTTCTTGTCTATTTGGTATTACCATGGATTTGACACGGATTTGAAACAATGAAGACTTCGAAAACATACATTGGGTTAGTGCTAGTTTTTAAGAATCGTAGTAATATCTCCCTTTGTGTACAAAGTTTCAACTGCATCTAGTCAAAAATATAGAGAAATACCAACCCTAATATTACTACTGTCTGCTATCCAAATCAACTTTGCAAGATCTACATAATTTATAGCTTACTACGTCCAAGACACAGGACCAACAATCTTAATTAAACTATTAGTACAGACTTAACATTGAACACACGCTCTCACGAAAATGTATCTTGAGGCTCTCGTAATAAAGGTCGTATGACCTTTATTATGTATGTCACTAGTTTATTTCTTACATTATGTATGTATGTATATACATAATGTAAGAAATAAACTAGTGAGGATCCCGGAGGCTTTGTCCGCGCGTTTTCATGTTACGTAGCTCATATTAACATAAACCTACACAAGTAACTTATTAAGTATTTTTTTAGGAAAATACTTAAGTAGGTACAATTACAGGTATAAATGAAACATTGCTTGTTTAAAAGTGTAAAAAGAAGGAAAACAAATTACCAATGCCTCAGAAACCATGTCTGGAGGGCATTTAATTGACTTTGACCAAGGGTGTGTGATATAGTATCCATAATACTGCTTTTTGATGGCGATTGGTAAAATAAATAAGAATATCTTAAACTCGTATTGTATAAATTAACAAGTGTCAAGTTACGTTCAGAATATGTAATGCACGTGAAGCGTGAGAAATAGTTAAGGATATCCTTAATTGATGAATTAATAATTTAATTACTACATAAAAAGTAATTTGAATTGGGTTTGCATAATTATGTTAAGGTTATGCAAAATGCACCAGCATGCCTGTGTGTAGGTAATAATAATAGTCCCCCTAGCCGATTTCGACTACGGTGGCCAGTCACAACGACCAACCGACTGCGCGGGACATATTATAGTGCACAAGTGTGTGCGCAAACACAGGTGCACTCTCTATTCCTTTCACTCTCATAGCCCGATGGGACAACAATCTGACACGACCGGAGAGAGATCAGGCGCAGGACCAAGGGCTTAACGTGCTTTCCGAGGCACGGGGGTAAAACACCGCCAATTTCCAAACTCCGGGCTACCCTGAGAATTTCTGAACAGAAAAGCTCCGGTACATATTTTGGCCCGACCCGGGAATTGAACCTGGGTCCTCCGTCGCAGCCGTCGCTTTAAAATGCGACCCTCTCACCGCTGCGCCACCGAGGCAGTGTGTGTAGGTACTGTTAGCGAGAAGAAAATCGAGTAGCAAGGAACGGCACTAGACAATTGAGTGATGGTGCTTCTCTACGAACGGTGTTTACTTGTAAAAATGGCAACTCACATGCCGTGTAAGCTAAAAAGAGTAGGGACAGACGGACGGACAACGATGTGATCCTATAAGGGTTCCGTTTTTTATCTTTCGAGGTACGGAACCCTAAAAACGAAATATATATATATATCTTAGAATAGTTAAATACGGGATTACTACCATGTACCTTATTATTTATGAGCTCCCGATATTTCGATTATTATTGTTATTATTATTTATTTGGCAACCCACCCGCAAGTTCTCTTCAGTTACTCTGTGATCATGGCGCTTGCAACAGTGCCGAAATATCGGAAGCTCATAAATAATAAGATAAATGGTAGCAATCCCGTATCTAACTATTCTAATGTTTGACCATGAAAGTTTAAAAAAAAATATCTGTTTTCAATATTATTATAAATAGATTCATCGTAAATTGTGTTTCTGTATTTTAGCACATTCTGCTAATATGGAAGAATAAGTAATAGCTTTTATAACTTTTGGATTGTAATCACGACACGTAAATAAGCTTAAGCATTAAAACAAATTACATCCTTCAGCAGTATACAAAGTTAAAATAAGTAAAAATCAGCCACGGTCCGCAAAATGTAGAGCAGTAAATTAAAAGCGAAGTCGAAAACAATGCACCATTTAAATGACAAAGTGTCCTTGTATGCGCTTTCACTGATACATAATGAATTCTCTGAGTTGTATGCCTTGCTATATCGACCGATATGCAAAAATAAGGTGCGAAGCCGAAAAATTATACCACTGATACAAAACATTATGGTTACCACCAACTTTGTCAGATTTTATAGCAATGTTAAAAAAGATATGGTCGCTTTTACTTTACGAGCCACAATAAAATTGATACATTTATCAGAATTTACTGTTATTATACAATTGGTAGTTTCTTGAGGTGTTTCTTCAATATTATCTTTATGTTTCTTCAAGTTGTTTAAACCAAAGCTATTTCACGTGTTTCGGAAGTGTGTACTTGACCCCGATTTATAACATGGTTTACCTTTTGCAAAAGTTGCAATTTATTAAGGATCTCTCTTTTTTGTCAACTTCTTTTGTCTTTAGATTTTCATTTTTAAGTAACTTTTATTTGCATTTTCGATATCTTCAATTACATCTTTATTTACTTTATTAACAAAACAGGCTTTTTTAAATGTTATTCTGTGTGTTTTGATCTTACAGTGCTATTGGATTACACTGTAAGGCCAACGTTGGTTTAGTGTGATTTATTTATTAAAGTTTTTCAATTCGGAAACTATGTATGTTATAAAATTGTTGAAGCTGTTAAATGTGGCCTCCTTGGGGACCAAATCTGTAAGTTTATATGGGTCGTTGATTCTATGGATGTTGCAAGTAATCATATGGTCAGAGCGTTTAGAGGAAAATCTTGGGCATTCTGTTAAAAGGTGTTTGAAGGATTGTATGGAAGTAGTGACAGAACAACTTCAACAATGCCTGCGTTAGATAACCGATGGTAATCTGTTCGTGCTATACCTCCGACACCATTGCAAATGTTAGTCGTTTTCCTTGTATTCACTTTGCATTTGCTATATTACTATTACTATAGGTAAAGGGCGCTTGCGCACGGATGGATCGTCAGAATGAATTAATCAGTCATTTCTAGAATTACAGTAGAACCCCAATAGTACGCCCGATTTCCCGCATGCAACGCTCTTTTACGTCGGTCCCTAAAACTTGGAGTATGTTTTCATACATTTGTTCCCAGCTTAATATGATTCGTCTCCCTGCTTAGTACGCTCTTTATGGATAAATCTTGACATGATTGATGGAAATAATGGTCTAAAAAGACTGTCTGATACTCAAGTTGAGGTGCAAAATAGAGTCCCAATCTCCCAATCCCCATTTTCAAATCAGTTGTGTCTATATTTCTACCGATATTGTGTAATTTTAATAATTTTGTAAATGAAATGAAATGAAATGAAATGAAATGCATTTATTTGCATTTATTTTTTATGCATTTATTTTGTACTTGTTTGTATTTGAATTTTGTTAATTTATCAGTACTAAAAAGTATCCCAAATACTTTGAAAATACTTATTTTACACATTTAATGATTGTAGCTAATTTAAAGCGTTTATAAACGCAAACGAGTATAAATGTCGGTTTTGGCAAATAAATCATTCATTTTCCGTGTTCCATAGGTTCCCGCTTATAACACGTTTTTTGAGTCCCCACAGAATCGTAGTGTCGGGGTTTTACTGAACTTGTATGTAAGTAAATATATATTTCAGTGTACTTTTTATTATAATAGAAAGATAAACCAAATGAGTAGGTCAAGTGTATTGGAAAAGGAGGTTCTCATAATATCTTTATATCAAAAGGAAATCGTATCTACAGTTTACAATACATCTGGTTTTGTCACAATCTTGAATAAGAAATTATTAGTTTCCTTGATAAGAAGGTGCTCGAATTGTTCAATGTCAATGTTTTTGGAGTAAGTTCTTATTAAAATGTATATTTACTGACAGCAAAATATCACTTGCTGTAAAGTACAAGTGAATAATAATCTCAATAAAGATATGCGTTTGAGATGACATAAAAACTGTTATCCGCAAAAACTTATTTCGCAATATAACAAGCTGCAGAAAATATACAAGTAAGTCCTAAATTTTCTTACACACGATGAACTTTACATTTAGCACCTAAAAATGAACCAAAAACAATTTTAGACTCAAAAATGAAACTCGCTGTCCGCGTCGGTGTTTCATAGTGACTACAATCCGAATCTATTCAAAATTAGAGTGAACAGGCTTCTTCTGGGCGAGCTCGTTCCATCTTCGACTCCGTCTTAGTCGCACTTGGCTTGGTTTGTTGTCAAGAGCAAACCCATACTAAATTAAAATAAAAAAAGAATGGTCTCAAAACAATCCATGGGAAAACCATTACGGATGATCTTGACACTAGCGTTCGTTTGTCCCATCACCATGCCATCATTTGTCATGTTCCACTTATTATGTCGTTTGAACCCAACACCATTATACAGGGTGTTTCATAAAACAACTAAAAATATCATTTCAATAGAAGATTCAGGCACAGTAATGGGATAAGAACAGTGCAAGGGAATGCTTATGATTAATTTAAGCTAAACCTAAATCTTATACGAGTTTATAAGTCGATGACACAAACATTCACTATTATTGATTGAAACCGCCTAACTTGTACATTTCCTCTTAATGAATTTGTAAGCCTATGTGATGCCTAGCCTTTGTGATATGCAATAAAGAGTTATCTATCTATTGATAATAATGTTTAACTATCTATGAATGCATGCAACTCACTCGTTTGGTTTTGAGAAACAAAGCATTAAGTTGTATGAATGAAGGAGGTTTAGACCCTGATTTTAGGGTCTAGATTTAGAGTCATGAAAAATCGACCCATTTCAAATGCGTATGACTTTAACTTAAGTGTAACCAGCAATGTCGCAATGCAAGTACCTTGCCCAGTGAAAGCTTGGTAAATCCCGAGATCAAGTTAGAAGTTCGTAGCTATTAGTATTTTCCTCAAAGTGATTAGTCTTATATACTCGTTAGTTACCACATACACCTGGTATTAAGCACACATTCGCTTTACCAAACACCCTGTATAACTGTCACCAGAATTTGATTGCTATAGTGACGGCTCAGTGCATTCATGCTATTTAAAATACATACTGAAGGTTTGTTTTGTGATGATGGCAGTTCCAATTGTTTTTGATTTGTGGTAACGGTACAAAAGGTAAATTGTACAAAGCTGTGATTTTTAATACCGTGTTCTGTGAATGAGAAATGGGTCAATTGTGGACTAATATTACGTATTAGCTGATGCATTACGAGTTTGTACGGCTGTTCTATCATAGTTTAGTGGACAGCGTACGAGTCCAATTTTAGAGAAACCGCGAAATTCAGACTCAGAACTTCCCTACTACCGAAGTATTTTTTAGGTTATTGAGGTCAAAAATTTTGTTCAGACCTCTAGTATGCGTGTGCCAAACGGCTAAACAGTACATCGATTTGCAATTTTTTTTACTCATTACTACATATTCTATAGTATTAAACTATTAATATCCGTAAAGTGTGTTTTAATAAATTACATCATTGTTATAAAATCGAATACTTTAGTACTTCACACTGTTTTAGGTCTTTATTTGCTTATTTTGAATTTTATTACGTAGATTTAAGTAAAATTGTAGGTTCACAGTAAATACCTGTTTTTTACCTGCGAATCAGTAAGCTCAAGTGGCAGTGGGCAGGGCACATAGCGCGAAGAACTGATGGCCGTTGGGGCAGAAAAGTTCTAGATTGGAGACCCTTCGACCAAAGGCGCAGCGTAGGACGTCCGCCGACAAGATGGACAGACGACCTTGTGAAGATCGCAGGATCGCACTGGATGCAGACCGCTCACAACCGGTCGTTGTGGAAAGCCATGGGGGAGGCCTATGTTCAGCAGTGGACGTCCTTCGGCTGATAATGATGATGATGATGACCTGTTTTTTATCTATTCCTACAATTCTTTAGGTATTTTTTAATACTAATTAAACTAATTAGCCGTGGCCTGTTTCGTTCTTTAGACAATGAACGTTATTTTGCGAGTGATAAGAAACAGTCGACCTTGTGATTAGCGAAGTGATAGATTGATGCGGGGCCCGGGTTCGATTTCCGCAAACATTTTTGGCAAAGATTATTCTGATTAAATATCCATATATATCTGATTAAAAAGCAATATATAATTTCCTAGTGACTACAATCCGAACCTATTTAAATTTAGAGTGAACAGGCTTCTTCTGGGCGAGCTCGTTCCATCTTCGACTCCGTCTTAGTCGCACTTGGCTTGGTCTGAAGTCAAGAGCAAACCCATACTAAAAAAAAAGTATTTTCCTTCTTGCGTAAAAATATAATGAATAATTCATTATATTCCTATGATCTAAAATCATGTTTGGCATTCGAAAGTAGTAAGTATCTATGTGTGAAAGATACTAACGATGAATGAAAAATAAGTATTTAACATCCTTCATGCTTTTATTTTATGACAAGATTAGAAATTTATCTGTCTGTATCTGTAATTAATAAAACTATTAATAGTTATAATAAATAAAGTGACTAATTACTTTTCCATTTTTCAAATTAAAGTGCTTGATAGTAGGTAGAGGCAAATTAGTTTTGGGTTTTACAAATCGAGACTAGTTAATAAAATGGTTTTTGAGAATTACCTATTACGTAGCTCTACCTGAGCAATGTGAAGTTTCGGGTTTATTATACCTTCTTATGCCTCTTATTTTAGTCACACGCAGATTTGAGGCTCTGAAATTTTATTGGCATTCCATTTACTTTAATTTACCCTCAGCATTAAATACGCATAAATAATCGTCTATTATTATTATATAACCAGCCTATCATCATAGCATATTTGATCCAAGGCCCATCTTAAGAGGGTCGTAGCGCGGCGCGAGTTTTCATACATTTCGAACGGCAACGGTCGAAATATGCTTGCGGGGAAAAGTTTTCCTACCCGTAAACCTTTATGGAATGAGACAAATTTGGTCTCATTCGTTTTCATACATCTTGAACTACACTTGTACGTCTTCGATTTTTTGTATAAATGCTTGATTAGTTAAAAATTTACGAAATTTCGAAGATATTTTTTAGTCAAAAAAGAGAATGTTTAGGTTCTTATATTTTCTGAAATAAACAATATTAAAAAAAAATAAAAACGTTCGACCATAGTTTTTTAAATATCTCTCACATGTAAAAAAAAGGCAAAATCAAACATCGTTTAAGGGGTGGAAAACGTTTTCTATTTTTGTATGGAAGCTTGCGCGCACAAGATCCTCTTAACGGAAAAACCATAGAAGTATCGGAGTATGGAGATTTCAAATCAACAGTAAATATCTACTATGTAAACAACGCAGGAGTTTATATTTATTTAAGTCGCCTTCATTTCTATTTGAAAGCACAACATCGGAATTAACAAATCGAACAGTACTTATGTACTCACTTACAACTCTTAAACTTGCATTGCGATTACCAATGATAACTGAACACATCTTATTGAGGACACTTCCACACATATTGGCTGTAGGTAATTAATAAATATTGTTTGTTGTCTAAATCTTAAGAGCTGTGGATTGATTAAAATAAATTAAGGCTTAGATATTCCATTTTTACGATGTTTCGATTGAGTTTAAACATGGAAACACTAATTATTTAAATCTCGAATCTATATATGTTATAGAAGAAGATTACTAGAAAGCTGGATTGTGGTTGGAAACACGATTGTAATTACTTTGCTCGATAATAATTGCCTCAGAAGTGGGCCCCTTTTTTTTCGTATTTTCTATGTAGTTTTCAAATTATTGGAATTATATTTATGAAAATCACATATTTTAGTAGGTAATTCCATTCTACACATATACATGTTAAAATGATTTCAAAATGTTTGTTATTTAGATCAGAATAACGAAATATCTAAAAACACTTTATTTGACCTATTTCGACTTTTTTGATCTTGATTTGCTCAAGCTACACAGATGTGAGGAACAGGGGATTATAAGAATATACATTTTGACCACATAAGTGAGATCTCAGCTATGAATCAAATGATTTTTTTTTAGTTTTTATCGGTGTTATGTTCAGGCAAAGAAAGGTCCATTTTTTTCATTAGTCTGTATTCTTTCTTACAAGCAGCAAATTCTTCCAATTGTCTTTTTAAGATTACTTTAGACACCAAAGATGTTTAGGGCGTCCAATCGTTTTTTTCCAGTTTTATTAACATTTTCATTCATAAAACACTGATTTAGTGATTCTCACACTTGTGACGATGGTGATTCGCGCAACGACTTTGACGCAACAGTTGATCGTCGTGTCATCTCTGTTCTATACATGCAAGCAGAAATAGCGCTATCTTTTTATTCAAATGACAAGCACGAGATACCATTTCCTCATTCCCCTTGACGCCACTGCGAACGCTGGACCTATGTCAATTTTTGCAATTTTATTTGCGTACTTAATTACGTAAAACACCTAAGAACTAATAATAGCTAATTTCGCCGCGCCGCGTCACGCTCAGTTGGATCAGCACCAGTCTTATACTAATCAAAGGTCGCGAGTTCAAATCGGGGGTATCATGAATATTTTTCTACATAGTCACAATATTTTTTTAGAAAACGAAATAAGTATTTATTTTAATTTTTGGACATTTTAACATTTAAAATAAAAAAAATTAAAAATAAAAACTAATTAAATTTTTAGGTTTTCTTTTAAAGTAGCAAATCCTATTAAAAAAACTACATAACAATGAAAATAAATTTCAAAAAGAAAATTAGTATCAAAAACATCATCACCATGCGGATAAATCTCCTCAATGCCATGAGGATGGAACCCCCAACCTCTACGTGTTAAGCAAAATAAAAAGAGAAAGGCTGTAGCGACATATATAATTGTTGTGAATAAATGAACTATATTTTTGTACCAATCGTAGAGATGAATCCGTTTCTATAGTAACAATATAAACAAAAAGCATAAAACACTCATGTCGAATTATTGTAGTTTTGAACATTTTCTCTATTTGGAAAAATCAGAGCTAAACCATAACTGTAGGTTTAGCAGTAATCTCAAATGCTAAAGCTGTGCCCTGGTGACTCTAGTATATTGGAGACGAGAAAATATTATATGAATTTGAGGGAGGGAGAAAATTATTAGGTGATAGGTCTATATTAATTTTATTTATTTATTTACATCTAGACTCCTGTGACAAAATACAAACATTGGAGGTTAAGTTAAGGTCGGTCTAGCTCTCTTCGTGTATGGAACTCAGGTTTCCATGTTATTTACGTACGTACGTACACATTTTCTGAATCGTGTAGTAATAATGCATTGACTATCTATCTCTTATTTGGTGACATGGACTTGAGCGACGAACATGGAGATTACTCAGTATAATCCAATTATATTTGCATTCAGAAATGTCAAATCTGAATAATTTTTTCAATTTTGTTCTGTCGAAAATGTGTGGAGACTGTCTTAATTTTATTTTTATAACCGTTCCTCAAATTGCTGTTACTGAATATCCAAAACAACTTTGGTGTTTGTGACACATAATAATTCTATTAATCTTGTAGTTAGCGCCAAATGGCGCTTCGGGGTCACGAAGGGTTCCGTACCATTATCTATGAAAATGGCATAAACATCATATCTGTTGTCAGGGAGTCCCATACAAAAGATATGAAGTCCTAATAATGGGGCAGCCCCTCATTATTATCATTATCAGAGTAGATAAGTTGTATGAGAGCAACCTGAAAAAAAAAACTGTTTTTTAAGTTTTTGTTTTTTCAACGGCAACATGAATACATCCTTCCTGAAAATTTCAACTGTCTTACTATCACGATTCATGAGATAAACCCTGGTGTTGCCCTTTCGGTGTAGGAACTCATGCTCATCATAATTCATTCCTTGTAGGGAGGTGTCCCAAAAATATTTTAAAATACATATTTTAGGCGGTGTGATTAGGATATAAAGAAACCCATGCCAAATTACAGTTTTATAGTAAAAAAGGTCTATAAGCTAGACTACAAAAAGTCAAACATGGCAAAACCATATATGGTTTATCAAAGTAATTGTGTGGGTGCGGTGCTCTAATTAACAAACCTAGACAGTTGAAATATGGCATCTAGCTAGGTAATAATGTGTAAGCGAAGGTAAAAATCTGAAAACAAAAGAAAGTTTTTTAATTGTAGGGTCTGAAACCGTTATAATTAAGTGGATGGAAGCTTGCACAAAATATGTATTAATGATTTATGAATAAGCAAATAAATATTTCTATAAAAAGTTATGATATCCCAACAAAAACATCAATGTGAAAAATGATAGCCAAGTTCAATGCTCAGTATATTTGATAGTGAACTTCGCCGAAAAAAGTATTGCATCTAAATGAGAGATTACTACTAACTACTTTTGCCTTACTATTTTCTTACTTTCTAACACATGATAGTCAAGTCATTTTTATAGTTCAGGCTGATATTAAGCGAGTATTTTAAGCGTGGTGTGGGTGACCTCGATAGTAATTACTTTAAACCATTAATTTACTTGAACCATTTCACGGGACATCCAAAATATACGCGGGCGACGTCGCAGGAGACGACTAGTAAATAAAAAACTTTGATATTATTAAAGGATTACTGAAACGATAAAGAAACCTTTGTCTTTAATTTAGCTTTCCATATTTGTAATGTTAAACGGAAGCGTGAAACATACTGCGCAGACCCTAGATAAACTGGGAACAGGGCAAGAGAATGATGATGATGATTTGAAATGTTATGAATTTCAGTGTGTAAAAAAAACCATGACAAAATTCTCGTGATGGGTGAACTTTGACTTATATACCTACTGGTTCGTACGGAACCCTAAATTTGAAGTGCCATATCTGTAATGGTCTTCAGTCATCATCAATTGGAAGACTGATGGAAGATAGTAGTGAGACTATAACTGTGTCGACAAAAAGGATCTTAATATAAACCACCTAAATGTTATTACATTACATTGCCTACACCTATGGGTTGGCTGGAAGAGGTATCTTTTAGGGATAAGCCCACCTTTGTTCACATTGTGACTTCTTGTACCTATTTTCTGTACATCTTATAAGTGCAATAAAGAATATAATTAATGTTATCGGATATTCTTTCTTGTTTTTATAATGGTTACAGGTTGCTGGCATAAAGTGCTGACCAGTCGTGTGAGAATGAAATGCCACTCTTTGCGTTCCTTGTTCTTTCGATAAACGTTTAGACTAAAAAGCATGTATGGTGTACTAAAGAAACCATTTTGTAAAAGTTCTTAGGGGTTCTGCTAGATGGCGTGGGTATGTTACTTACAAAAGCGCATGAAGTATCTTATTCAAGAAAATTTTGTTCCTTAAATAAACACTAGATGGCTTAATTATACACGAGATTTGTAAGACAAAGTTGACAGAAAAAGTTTTGCGCGGGGGTGCTGGTGGGGGAAGCGCCCCGCACTTTTAACAAGGGGGCGGGGCTTATGAGATAATTTGACGGAATAAGACGGCCTTAAATAAAAATATCACAGTGCAACGAATAAAAGTCGTAGAAAGATTACTACATATAAGCAAAGATAATTACGAAGATGTTCACTCCCAGATAAGATCTTTGTGTCTCCTCCAGTTCTCAAAATTCCTCCTATTGAAACATTAATAGCTACTTCTATATTTAGAACACACCCTATGTGCAGCACCGAAGGTATTTACAGAGAAAGGGTCACGAGATATTATTAATCATGGCGGGGAAACCCGCAGGCGAGAACAAACCTTGGCCTCGACATAGAATCAATATATCAGCAATCATCACTGTTTCCATTGAAAGTGGTGGTAATCATGTCATAATTATTGAAATAATAATAAATGTATGATTCTGTTTAATGATTTGGTGCTACCTCTTTTAAGCGAACCTAAACAATAGCGGAGTCTTGTTCCCATTACGGGTTAATAAATGTGCTTCAACCTTAATGTTTTGTAGTTTTGATTTACAAAAGTTCTTAAAATCTTTGACTTTGTTACATCTTGCTTGTCTAAGTTTTTCGGAAACTGTTACAGATGAGGTCTTAACCCTCTGACCAGTAGAACTAGTCAAAAAAAAACATTGGATTTGGATCCTAAATCAATGGGATAAAGTTCAAAATATGGTGGCAATATATTGTACACTACCGGTCAAAGGGTTTAAATAGGTCTGTTAGGGGGGTATGTCTTAGTACACCAAAAGCACAGCGTAGGACATCCACCGACAAGATGGACAACTTTGGGGAGGCCTATGATCAGCAGTGGACGTCCTTTGGCTGATAATGATGATGATGTATCTTAGAGTAAATGCAATTTCCAAGTCAACACACACTTTGCACGGGGGCGTTTCTAGTTTGATAGTAAATAATATCGGCATTGACTACTATAAGTAAGTTACTCGTATAACGACGTAGATGATAAATAACTATATTCAATTACTGGACATTAACAACTGAACATATGACCAGACATTGAAAGAACCCTGAAGAGTAATCATAAGAAATATAACGTCCTAGAAAACATATTTCTATCACTTTGTGGACTAGAAAATACTATAGGTGTTGTGGAAGGTACAGCGTTGTTCCTCATTTCCATACAAGTGTTTTAGCTAAGTACTTTGTGCTCTTGAGGCATTGGAAACTTTGGATTAGAACTATTTATTTATAGTTATATCAGACAGATTAATGACGAAAACGCCCTCACAATTTATAAATGATAATTTAACATGAAAAAAGACCTACTAGGTCATTTATTTTTTAATTTGATGACATTTATATTACTTGTACCAAACCAACCAATCCAAGAGCAGTGCACCGTATAATAAAAAACAAAGATTTTTTTTAAATAATAATACTACGATAATATTATAATATTTCATTTTTTAACATGTTTCAGCCGAATGTAATAGGCATAAGATATTAATTATCATGGTTTAGAAATCAAAATGATTAAATCAATAATGAAATGTTAATAATTTTGTGCTAGGTAGATAACAAAATGAATAATATCAAAACTATGGAAGAGCATGCATTGTGTGCAAAATATAATATTATATGTAGGTAATATAAAATTAACTCCGGGTTAAAACATCAATTAGTCTAAGGGCCTGTTACACCATCGACAAATAAGGACTAACCAACGAGGAATTCAAATGAAACGTAATTTCGTATGAAGTAGTGGACAGATAACGCCAATGGGAACAGAAATTGTGAAACAGGCCGTTATCTGTCCTACGTACACAATGATGAAAGATGATAAACTCAGAGTTAAAAGCTAAGCAAATATAGTGCACTCGTAAAACTGAACCTTTTAGTGCCATAAAACTCTAGACCCTACCGCAGCTTTGGTACAATAATTGTTGTTCTGAGAAGAATTTGAACAAACTCAGTCACTATTGCTAAATTATGAGCCGGTATTCATAAACAATGTCACAGCATGACTGTCCCGAACTCAAGAGAGGGCTGAGACCTCTTCTCCTTGACCCGTATCGCGCGTCCTGTGGTTACTATGCGCACACGCACCTCCTATGCATTTTAGAGTTTGACTGGTCATTTTCAAATAAAATATAACCGAGCCGGTGTATTTATACATTCATATGGCGGTTTTTTTGTCTGAAAGGTTTTCTATTGAAGTCCTCTTACTACTTGAGTTTTTAATGTTATCGTAAAATAAATGCGAGCACATAAAAATGACAATAAGTAACAATTTTGAGATATTTTTACATTATTATGTAGATCATTGTGAATCATACAAACGGATTTCCACCATTATTAATAAATAATGTTCCAGACACACACCCATACATAAATGGAATACCTACGTCAAATTAATATAATTATTCACAGTATACAACATAGGACCCAACACTGTTCCCTGGTGGATCCATCGGATGTTGTATTTAGTGGGACCAGGTGTAACCATATCTTCTACGAGATCTTTTAGCCTTATGGCATTAGTAATAACGTGTTTATTGCAATTGCATTTGTAAATCCGTTGCGATTACGATCAGTATCATAGGCTTAGGTCAAGGCAGAACGTAGAGGTCACTCGTCATAACTGAGCTATAATCTGTAACAGATTCTTTTTTATCATTTAAGCCGAGCATTTGTAAGAAAGTTAGGGTCAATGTCAGATTATGCTTCAAGTCATTGAAGCGTATAGGTAATTCCCATTTTTGCTAATTTCTTTGAATTATTAGTTTTTAACCTTATTGTGTTAAAAGATAATAGATAATGCATTTAAAAACAATGAGCATTAATAATAACAAGTATAAGGGAAACCGACTATCTGCGAAATGTATGGTATGCATTTGTTTGATTATCATCAAACAAACCAAAGGGAACATTATTATCAATCGAAACATTTTACTCACGCTAACGCCCCCAAGAGCGACGCGTAATGAACGATAGTGAGTTCATTATTGTAAGCATGATTATACATAATAATAAAAATATATCAGCTTGACCCAAGATTAAAACGGGTAAATTTGAAAAAAAGAAACAGTATCTAGCAAAGATACAATGACGACCGATTTGGCGCAGTGGTTAAGAAATTGGCTACTGCGCCAAAGGTCGCGGGTTCGATCCCCGCACATTACAAACATTTGTGTGCATGAACATGTCTGTTTGTAGTGGTCTGGGTGTTTTCTATGTATAATATGTATGTATTTACAAAAAAAAAGTATTTAAGTATGTTTATAACCGTTGTCTGGTTACCATAGTACAAGCTTTGCTTAGTTTGGGACCAGATGGCGCCGTGTGAAATGTCCAAGGATATTTATATTTATTTATTTATAATGGTGAACAGTATTTCTGATTTGGGTATGAATAACCAAAACCAACAACAGAAACCATCCAAGACCGCGACTAAGCAATAACAAATTTCTCTTTGTCCTTCTTCAAAAGGATATAACTTAGTATAAGTATAACATTTTGTTTTAGTCTCAGAACCTAACTTTGTTTACAAGTTTTGGCTATAAGACATTGGAAATATGTCTTCCTGAATTCGGAACAAAAAATGTACACTAACGTATCCAAATCTGCCATCTCATTGCTACTTATTAGCATTTCTATGTCACAGATAGTCGGAGTTAAAATTCAATCTAGAGAATTTGGTAACCATCTTATAAAATTTAACTTGATCTAGCTATACCTGGCTTTAGATTAATGACATCAAACCTAACATAGTTTCTGTGTTTCTATTTCGAATCTAGTAAATTAATGGTGAATTTTCTAATTTCAAAATCTAGAAATGGATCACAAGCATCAATCCTCGAGTAATTTTTAATTTGTTTGTCAGAATCTTATTTGATTTCAATGATAACACTTTGAAAGTGGAGCACCCTTTATAAGGAGATATCGTTTATGGCTCCGTTAACTATAACAGTGATGAAACCGCAGAAGATAAATTAACGTATAACTTTAATAGGGCGGCTAATGCCGATGTTAATAAACAACTAATTTAGCTAGTTTAATCCATTAAAGCTAAACTGGAAGCACGCAATTTTAGTCACCAGTCAAAAAATACAAAAGGAATTATTATCAAAATTATAAATAGTAAAGTCGACTTTGGTATTGATAAAAACATTCCACTCGTATTTAATGAGCGTTTGATTAAAATTGTCTCGGTTTACAAACAGCCTTGACTGAAAGTGGTTCTTATTTTGAACATTATTTGTATTTCCACTCAATTTGTGGCTTATTTAAATGTATTTCTGCAAGTGTTACAGTGTGAAATACTTGACGAATTCGACATTGTACCAAGTACGTGAGGCTGAGTTGTTTGAGACGAGACAATAAAACATATCTCAACGACTGTTCTTCCCCATCCTCTAGCAAGCAGATTGTTCTCACCAACAATAGCACTTATGTCACAGCAATAAGGTCTATACAAACCCGACTTAAATGGGTGTAATAGTCACTTAACATCTTAACGAGTGCCGCTCATTGATAGTATCAAAACTATTAACGTTACGCATGCGTACACAGCATCGATTGCTTACAACTACAGTATTTCTTTACAATTATGTCATACGACTCTGATGTCGCAATCAAAATAAACAAAATCGACTCGGGCATACCAGATCCTGGTCACAAAAGCACACAATCCAAGGTGTTGAGCACAGAACTAGCACACACAGTCCAGTCCAATTGTTGAATTGACCCGCGATTATTTACTCACAAATGCACGTGGCGGCGTCAGGGCGCGCTATTTGTAAATACGTCCTCGCGCGATGGAGTCTGAATTGACACTGACGAGTAATGATAGCGCGGCACTGGAGGACCGGCGTATGCGCATATCAGGTGCAGAACAGGTAAATTACAACTGAAAAGGTGACGCAACTGATGCCGACCTCTTTTCCTCTGATGCTTAGGGATTAAGACCGGCTGTTGGAGGAAAAGACACTCGTGTATGTCTTAATGCGACCTCTGCGCGATGCGAAACGAGATGTGAAAGTCTGAACTAGTTGGTGTTTTGCTAACTGAACTTGTTTTGAGCAATGACCCTCATGAATCATGGGAGTCAGGTTGCAAGCGTGATATAAGCGGAGGTAACTAACATGAATGACATGCGTCAGTAGATTAGAACGAGGTAAATAATGAAAGTAAAATCCATTCCATTAGTAATAATAACTGTCAACAACAATTATGTCAATACAATGTGAATGACATAAATGAAGGTACACAATACAGTAAATCATATTTGTGCTTTGTATATCGGGACAGTAATCAAAGTAACTTCTAACCTATTTCATAAGCATAGATCCTTGGGTTATCTGAAAAAGTCTCTTGGACAAAGATAAAGCTTATTCTTATGGAGTTCATTTTTGTAGGACAGACATCATGAAATTGGGCATCGTCCCACAAAACAAGATTGTACCGACAAAAAAAAATACAACCAGTACAGCAGTAGTACTCGTAAGTACCTACGGTTACCAACTTACAAGTTTATTATTAATCAATATTTCGTTAATTAGACGTGAACACATTTTATTTAAAGCCCAATAATGACAATGCGGGCGGGGTTGTAGTAACTCATGTGAAATGTTGACTCTGACCATGTTTGTTTGTTATTCTTTGTACATTTAATAGAGCTCAAAAATGGGCAAGCCCCTTTATCTGTAGTTTCCGTACTCTAGATTTTCTATTGAGTAATTATAATCTCACCGAATTTAGAAGCTATACTTATGGATACCATTGAACTACTACCTATGTTACTAGCGTATGGAACTGGCATCAAGAACAAATTTTGTGCTCCATGATTTGATGACATGGTCATAAACTCGTAGTACACATAATTTGAAATTCAAATTTTCACAGAAAACGTCACAATTATGTCGTCGTTTTTGCGACACATTTTTTGCTTGGCATAGTAGCTTCTCTATAACGTAGTAGTAACAACTCACTGATGGATACGGAGATTTAAGAATCAGCTTTATAAATTACTGTGGTGTATGTATAAATACTGAGTATTGTAAAGACCTAATATCTAAACACACTTTTTTGCGAAAAAGGCACGATATTATCCTAAATTGCAAATCAACTTGTAAAGTTAACTATGGTTGTTATTACATTGTTAGAGGAATCTTGTCACGGCAGCATTCGTCACGAAAAACCTGCGCACACGCTATTGAGTTCGTTCAGGTGGCTGTACTATGCCTCTTTAGTAAGGCTTGCAAGCAATGGGCCCAATCTTGGTATGCACAGACTAAAACTAAAGTAAATGTCTCTCTCTCTCTTCTTTCTCTTCTAAATAAATGGAAAGAGACATCAGACTACAACGATTAAGAGACGTCTAACGAAACAGCTGTAAATTGCTAAGAACATTTTGAAATCCATAGACAATTTTGTTTATCAAGAGGTCGCCGCTATGTCTATAGCAGGTACTCACTGAGGGTCGAACGGTTGGAGTCTCGTCACAAAACGAATTTCAATTCGTTTGTGATGAGGGTTCCCGAAAAGCTGTCGACCTTCAGCAAAGCAGAGTTTTGGCAGAAGGGTATTTTGTATCGCCGATTTCGCGGACGGTTTTCCTGTTCCCTTCAATCTTTCCCTCTATGAAGATCCCAATCAAGCTATCGTGCCATACCACGTGTCCAAGCATCTACCCTCTTCGGTTTTCAATTAAATGATAATATGATTTCAATGTCTAAGTATTTAAAATTTCTAGTTTGCACCAGTAACAGTAATACAAATACCTAATACTTAAACTCATGCATGATTTTCCTGATCTTACTTAAGTCAAGGATAGCGATAAAGTAAAATGATTATCATTCAAGTGATAATGAATAACACAATAAACAGTTAAAATGTGAACTTGGAAAATTATAGTTCAAACTTGATGAATGCAGTTCTAAAGCGTTTTGAAGACTAGTATTTAAGAGGTTCTTACGTTTATAAGTAATATTATTATGAAATGATAATAGTTATATTACGGCATACTATCTTTATACCACTGCTTATCTCAACCATTAAATACCTAAATCATGTATTGTTAAGGTTTATTAAAAAGAAACAACGCCAGCAAATCAGATAAATGGTAGGAGGATGACCGAAGAACATGTGCAATAAGCACAATTCTATACTTTTATTTATTTTAACACAGTCAAACCCCATAAGAAAGTGAAACTCCTGCAAACTTAAGTAAGTCTTTGAAGGATCATCATCATCATAATTAACAGTCAATGGACGTCTACTGCTAAACATAGGCCTCCCATCGGTTTTCCAGCAACCGGTCTGCAATTCTGCACAGTAAAAAAGAAGGATGGGTATTAAAAAATACTGACGAAGGACAAGGCAATATTTTTCTGCCTTTATAATGCAATTATAACAATTTTAACCAGTCTACGCAGTTATCTTATCGATATCTCATCCAAAACACTAGGAGCTGTCATGATAACAGCGGAGTTTCTTTATGGTACGATAGTAAGGCATGATCACGGAATATGTGAATGAACTTGTGAAAAGTCTTGGAAAATTCCACATGAGGTTTAGTTTATTAAAGTAAAACCAAAAGCTTCAAATTCAATATAATAAATAGCAAAATATGTTTTATCATTACATTACTTCACTGTATGCCTAAGACCATTTAAGGATTTATTGGAGCAGTCAGTTCCTAAGTTGTCCTTGCTAGGGATATCCCAAATAATATAATAGAGACTAGGACCCTTACAAAAGTAATTGCCTACTGGGAATTAAATTTTGGTGCTGGGTTTATGTGACAAGGAGCCTTAATAATTAATATAATAATAAAAATGCCATTAGTATTATAATGGAAATGGGGTATTCAAAATTCATGTCAGTGAATGTCATACCCGCGTTTAGCCCACCTTTTGTACATATTTTGGGTGTGCAATAAAATATAAATTAAAAAATTATTTGTGAATCTGTGGTAATTCAACAACAAAGAATACTTGTGCATCTGTTATACGAATTAGGCCTGAAATACGAGAGTAAACGAGGCATGTAACAGGAGCACCAGATACATCACCTCTAGAAATAATGATGTCTGATTAATTAGATCATTTCGATGCGCGTGCGACTCTCATCTGTATTGTCAACGATCTGTACCTAACCATAGATGGATTACTCTTTATTCCTCGGTGGCGCAGCGGTTAGAGGGTCGCATTTTAAAGCGACGGCAGCGCCAGAGGTCCCGGGTTCGATTCCCGGGTCGGGCCGAAAATATGTACCTGGGTTTTTTTGTTTAGAAATTCTCAGGGAAGCCCGGAGTTTGGAAGTTGGCGGTGTTTCGCCCCCGTGCCTCGGAAAGCACGTAAGGCCGTTGGTCCTGCACCTGATCTCTCTCCGGTCGTGTCAGATTGCTGTCCCATCGAGCTATGAGGGTGAAAGGAATAGAGAGTGCACCTGTGTTTGCGCACACACTTGTGCACTATAATATGTCCCGCACAGTCGGTTAGTCGCTGTGACTGGTCACTGTTGTCGAAATCGGCTAGGGGGACTATCACTCTTTATTCCACATACAGAAAATATTTCAAAAAATCCCATATGTTGGCAACCGAGTCACCGTGTACGCGCTGACGAAGGGATAACGGCGAGCTTTGTTCTACGACGGGACTGTGAACGATAACATAGGGATGGGGTTTCGGATTCTACGAGTCGCACCATAATTACTGTAGGGCGCTTTGTTTCATTGAACATTTGTTTATACTAAAAGTTACTTGGCTCTGTGTGAGCTCTAATATTTCCGTTACTGAATAATGTCTTTGTGAAATCGTGAGAAATACGTTTTAGTGGGTGGTATCACGGGGCAGAGTGACTCGAGCTTTCGTTGTGAACGGGCACTTACTTAGATAATCTTATTGGTTACGTTGATTAAACAGTTAAAAGACTTATTATTGGACTTTAGTTAAATGTAGATGCTAATGTGGAGATAGTTAAGATATAGTTTAATAAATTGTGTTAAAGAGGTATATATATATAGAGCTATAGTGTTTCATTAGAGTTTATACATACATAATAAATTTCGGGGTTTTATAGTATGCATGATCTTTCAGACAACCATCAGATAAAGAGATCTCTCTCTTTACCTAGGGACACGGTGAAAAGTATTTCAGTACCTAATGAAATTTTAAATGAAAACGTCTCACTCTTAACAATTTCCAAAGTAGAATTATTTAATGTCCATATAAGACATGAAATAAAGATTTTGAATATAAATGAAATAACCATTCAAACGTGCCAAACTGAGAACCTTTTTAGGGTTCCGTAGCCGAATGGCAAAAAACGGAACCCTTATAGTTTCGTCAAGTCTGTCTGTCTGTCTGTCTGTCTGTCTGTCTGTCTGTCTGTCTGTCTGTCTGTCTGTCTGTCTGTCTGTCTGTCTGTCCGTCCGTATGTCACAGCCACTTTATTCTGAAACTATAAGCATCACATAGCTGAAACTTGGTAGGTAGGTGTATTTTGTTCACCGCTTTCCGATTCAGACACAAAAAGTAAGAAAAAAATAATATTTAAGGGGGGGCTCCCATACATGAAACTAAAACCTAAAATATTTTTTTTACTCAGACCTATGCGTGTGGGGTGTCTATGGATAGGTCTTTTAAAATGATGTTGAGGTTTCTAAAACCATTTTTTCTAAAAGTGTTAGGTTTGAGATATAGACGCTTCCAAAGTGGTAAAATGGGCGTCCCCCCCATCTAACTTTTGAACTAAGAAAGTGAAAATTTTGAAAAAAATATATGATGTAGATCTCAACAAAAACTTGCAACGAAAATTGGTTTGAAGGAGATCGAACAAGTAGTTTTTGAGATATTGCACATTTTTATCAACCGCAAATATAACTTTGTCTTTCATACAAACACTATGAAAAACAAAGTTATTTTTGCCGTCGCAATATATTGTGATGTTTTCGTTAAGTGAAAGTAGGTGGACCCTGAATTCAGTTAAGGGTAGCACGGAACCCTCAGTGCGCGGGGTCCGACACGCACTTAACCGTTTTTTTTTACTTCGGTTAAAAAAGGTGGCGTCGGGTAAACAAAAACAATGTTTATGTATTATGATTTTCAGATTAACAAAATATTTTTCGTTTTGGAGCTTGGAGTCTAGTTTTGACAATCATATGAATGTTTATTTTTTTGTAGTAGGTAACAATAAATTTCTACAACAAGACTAAATTCCAAATAATTCAGTCATGTAAATTCTAATTCAAACATTTAAATTCTAGTGATTTCAGCGCGTTTTCGAGTTAGATAAAATTGTTAATGAAGACATGCCAAGGCGTCATGTAAATACAATAAGAATGTTTTTAGCACACGTGTTTGAGAACTATCGAAAGCGCATAAAGTTTTCCTTAGAATTTCGAGGTTACCCATCCATACTAATATTATAAAATGCAAAAGTATGTGCCTATAACTCTCTCTACGCTTAACCGCTGTATGAAGTACAAAAATAAATGAAAATAAAAAGTAGCTAAATATCAGTGAGTTTTTACTACTACGTATAGAGAAGCTATGCCAAGCAAAAAATGTGTCGCAAATACGACGACAAGATTATGACGTTTTCTTAGAAATTTGAATTTCGTATTATGAATTTGTACTAATTTTATTCGTGATGTCACTTCCGTAAGCTGGTAATAGTAGTTCAATGCTAAATATAGAGATAGGACATAGTTTTGAGGACATAGAGATTGGATGTTGATGGGAAATCAAACATTTGTGCTAGTGTTGGTGGTAAAAAACTCGCGTAGGTACGTAAGCTGCAGTATATCGATCGGTACTGTAAACAATATGAAACAATCCAGATTGTAAATATCTGTGAGGGATTTTGTAAGCAGAACTTTTTGTTGAACATTGTATTTATGAAGGTACGAGTACCTACCACTGGTACAATTGACTAGTGAAGTAAAGCTACTTTAAAGTGTTTTAAATCAATGCAGTCAGATATTCAAATAACAACCTGAACAGATTTGACATTGCTTTAAACATAGCCCAACTGAATGATCTACACCAAACCCAAATATTTAGTAAAATTTCATATTATATTTTCCGGCAAAATGCAACTATTTATCTTTTAAATATTTAACCCGTTTTAGTCTACTTCCGAAAAAAATGTTACGTGAGACACTAAATTACCGCTTCTAATGAATGTGTCATCCTTTGCACCTTTATACTTCCTTATCTTATCCTAGACACAAGCTAGGCAAATTCCTTGGCCTCTATCAACGAGTCTTCGCCAATTCCACAAATTGCACACTTTGGCAAAACAATGACACACTTCGGCACATCCACCGGAAAACAAACACAAATCTTACGCACCAAAACAAAACACAGCACAGAAAAAAAACTAGACGTCAAAACTCCTTGGTCCAAGCACTGGCCACTCGCGTCAACTTTTGCGCGCCAATTTTGACAGCCTCGTGTCATCGGGCGCCATATTTGCGTCGTTATTTGTTTATATTTTTTAATGCATTTACGGGAGACGGTTCCCGAGCCCGCGCGCACCGGAGAACTCTACCAGCGCTCATTCGAAAATAGAAAACCTAATTGAAATCGAGACTGGCCAGACGGCCAGACGGTTAGGGTTGCTAAAATTACGGCTTAAATTCACGTTGATTTACATCTTAGCCGTGATGAGCAAGGTTCCCGCGTAAACCCTAAAAATACAACGGTTTTTAGGGCGTTCCTTGGTGCGTCAGGCAGTGACGTACCGATTAACGTTTACGCATTTTCTAGTTTTGCATTGAAGCAATTTTGTATCATTTGAAGTAACGCATCTTTGAGGAACATTGACACATTGGTTAAACCTAGGCATTATTTCCAAATTAGATTGAGATGATGGCAGTAACTGCAATGGCGTTTTAGTCTTGCCGAAGTCTTTATTGCATACTTATTTGATTCTAGACTTAAAAATCCTTTAATAGTAATATTTCATTAGATCTAAATACACAGACACTACACTGAAATATAGATGTAATTAAGATAGTTAAATCTTTAACATTCTTGGACTTTCCTGCTCGAAATTGAAAAACAAAAATTTCTGTCGTTTTCCCCTAAATTCCTAAAGTCTAGGACATCCTCATAAGAGCGTCTGTGAATCACTCTTCTCAGCTCAACTGGACAATTTATTCTTACGTCAAGCCACTGTATTATCGCATCAAGTCTAACAGCTATTATGTTCATAGATTGGACGACACGAAGCCACAATCGCTGTACTCGTATAAGCAAATCAATTGTATGGTTATTTGTTGTTAAATTAACTATTATTAAAATGGGATTATGTCGTGGTCTGTAAAACAAAATAGACGATGAATTTAAAGGTTAAATTGTTTATAACTTTAAAAAATGCAGGTTTTGTTTACAGTTACAGAAAAGCAGCAGCCAGACAGCATTTCGAAGTGAGGATTCCACACTTAAAATGTCCGAAAAACGATACCTAATCAATCACATTGACCGATTTCGTTTTTTAGATTCTGGTAGCTAAAATTACAAATTAATGGCTGTCTACCTACTTGTTGAATCAAGAGTTTTGAAAGTGATTGCGGTTTAAGTAACAGATACTACTACTGAGAATCTCCAGCCACTGTCCTTTTCCTAACCAAAAACCGTCTGCGTCGGCGAATTAATGATAATATAGATTTAGACATAAATAAATAAAAAATATTAAAAAAAGCTCTTCACTCGAATGAGATACGAAAACAGATACAGTACCTTTAACCTTTAGTTTCAGTAGTACTTACTCCAGGTAGATAGTTAAACAGCTTTGCGTGCTGAACACACGTGGAACAGGCATCGTAATTGTGGTGTTTACAAGATCTGACACGTGATGAGATGCAGACAGATGGATCATATTACAGATCTGATGGTGTGGAGGTTAGATCATGTTGGATAATCTATTCGAGCGAACATAATATCTGAAGTTATGAAAATTATGTTTTTGTTTCAGGGCCGCCGCAATTCTCACGTCAATCTAATTTTTAAGCAAGAAATCGAAATGCATAGAAATCGTGACCCTGAGAAATCAAGAAAAAAATTTCTTGGACAAAGAAAATTTGGTCGGTATTTTTTTAATATATGAACTGCACGAAAATTGAGGCCCTGTCGAGAAAGATAGAGTAGTATTATTCGTGATTTAATGAGTCATAGGCAAACAAGAAGATTAATCCTACTACTATTATAAAGGCGAAAGTTTGTATGGATGTATGGATGTTTGTTACTCTTTCACGTAAAAACTACTGAATGGATTTGAATGAAACTTTACCACAATATAGCTTATACATCAGAATAACATATAGGCTACAATTTTTGAGGTTTCTAATGTGAGGTCGTAAAAAAACACATTTTTTGCGCTACTAGACGGGACGAACCTGAAGTCCACGCGAACGAAGTCGCGGGCAAAAGCTAGTAAATTATAATTTAAATACGTATGAAAGAATACTAACGTAAGTCAATTAGATTAGATCATATATGAATAAATTATGGTACTCCGATAAACTTTCTTTGTATTAATATTTCAGAAAATCAATCTGTATTCAAATACCTACCTCTACAGATAATAGAACCATCAATTAGAAAGATGGACATAGCAACAGAGTCGTGAGATAATTTTTCAGATGGATAAAAATACAATGTTCCAATTCTATTTGAAAACTTGTCAACTGATAAAATGAAAATGTTACTTAATCTTGAATAATATTTTCGCTAAAGTATTTTTTCCAGACGCAATTTGCGAGGCTTTAGAGGATTACCTTATTATATTATCAGAAGACTAACAATGAGTAACATTGTGTACCATGCCTTTAAAAGGATAAACAGAAAGTTACATTATTAAATTGTACCGGAAAAGAGTTTTCTTCAAGCTGATAAAAAATGCATTTAGTTGAGAGGAGTTTATTGATGATTGGAGGTGTACCAACCAAAGTATTCACCTTTATAAACTGGTACTAGCCGTCCAAGCGAACTTTGCTACGCCCCCGGCCCCGTCCCGTCCCACCCCCGTAATTGTAATAGTAAAGTTAGCCTGTAAGCATCCCACTGCTGAGCAAAGGCCTTTTAAATAGATTATCATATCCGGGACAGCGACGAACGAAGTCATAATCGTTGTCTGGTACTTCCTAACACAAGGAAAAATAATCCTCACTTTGAAACCAGGCAGATGGTGTGTCGTCTGGCGCATATTTATTTATTACATCATTATCATCATCATCATTATCATTATCAGCCGAAGGACGTCCACTGCTGAACATAGGCCTCCCCCATGGCTTTCCACAACGACCGGTTGTGAGCGGTCTGCATCCAGCGCGATCCCGCGATCATAGCCCTCCGAATCAGTAAGCTCAAGTGGCAGTGGGCAGGGCACATAGCGCGAAGAACTGATGGACGTTGGGGCAGAAAAGTCCTAGATTGGAGACCCTTCGACCAAAGGCGCAGCGTAGGACGTCCACCGACAAGATGGACAGACGACCTTGTTATTACATCATTTAAAATATATTGTTTTCAGTGAGGCCCCGTAGTGAGTGCCTCTAAACGTGTGAGTCTGACGCGGTTGGCACACCGCGTTCGCGAATTTAGATTATTCGCTCGAGTGACGTCGAGTGAATGACGGTGCGGCGGTTGGCTGGTTCCACTCTGATCTCTCATCAGATATTGGGTAAAATTGGGATTTAGTTAATCATCATCTTATATTTAACTAGCGGACCCAGCGAACTTTGTTTCGCCCCGGCCCCGTCCCGCCCCAGTCCCGGCCCCGTCGAACGGGATAAATGTATCCCATGTCCTCCTGGTTCTAAGCTACCTCCCCATCGTTTATGTAACGCTGTGAAAAGCATAGTTTCTCAAGTAAATTCATTATAAATTTTTATTTATAATGAATGTTCAATAAAACTTAAAATAAATAAACACTAAGACATGCCTGACTAAAAAAAACTTAAAGGCTACCTATTCAAAAATGAAGCAAGGAAAGGGCCTTGTGATATTGATATGTATTATTGAGATATTTTGTAGGAACCTTCAGGAGGAGAATATTAGGAGCTTCATGGTGTTGACTAATTTGGACTGCTGTCACAAATTCTCACATTATAACGTTTAATTTTTTTCTTTCGTGTCATCAAGTTATAAGTACCAGGTAATACCGATCTAAGTTAATTTAAAGTATGACGGACGTTCATATTAATACCAAAATGTAAATTTAAAAAAAAACAAATTTCCAAAAACTGTTTATAACACCTTCCTTAGAAAATACGTGGTTTTTTTCTCAAGTTAATTTCTGTTGTCATACAAATGATCCATTAATGGAATCGATCAAAATGACTCAAAGTGGAAACGTCGCTTCGAGAGATAACCGTTTATACATAGATGACGCTGCACTGACGTACACGAGGATTACGTTTGCCAAATCTCGACCGAATTAAAAATAGACCCTATAATTTTAGAACAAGGTTCAGAATCAGATGTTTGACTGTTGTATTTATAGTAAGTATAAATAGAGGGATTGCAAAACGGTTTAATTGAACCGCGAGTGAAAGATGTTTCTCGGTAAAAGCTTGAGCTTGAACCAAGAAACAAAACATTGAAATAAATAGTACTCTAAATTCGACACCACACAGGACCACAAAATCGTACCATTTAGTAATTTAATCATAATTTCGATTCAAAAACTAACACTTGACAAAGCTTTTGGACTTCCTTAGGGCACTATTTTAGGTCCTTTACTTTAAATTGTCATATCTTTATTTAATTCATACATTATTTTAAATGTTTCGATTTCTCGATTTAATTTTAAGATTAACTTCAAGCCTAATCAGGACATAAAAGATCCGCTTAACAAGCCAGCAAGCGACTAAAACAAAATGGGGCATATCATCAAGGCGTTAATAAGTACTTATAAGTACACAGTCTGTCTGCAAATTTTTCCCAAGCTCAAGAATGTCGTTTAGTTGAGACTACTAATTGCGCAGTCGGTTAACTCCGGATCTAGCCGGAATGGGCCTCATTCATAATTCGTTGGTATTGATGAGGTTCAAGGATTTCAAAGAATCCGTGATGATGGTGACAATAAACTAGGACTTTCTTCTTTACAACAAAGCTGAACCAAAAGATAGACATAGGCTTTTTAAAATACTAACTATGTACTTACTTTTACATGCGGGTCCTGCAGTTAGTCCATAAAATTCATAAAGATTCATCGCTTACCTGAAAAAAATGATTTAAGTGAGAATAATAGTAAATAAACAGTAGTAAAAGAAAATTAGCCACAAACGGCTGAACATATTTTCACGAAAAATGGCTAAGAACACTTGGGATAAAATTATCTATGACACAAAAAACTAAACGAAAATTGGTTCATTCGTTTGGGAGCTACGATACCACTGACAAATACACAGACAGGCACATTTAACGGACTGTTATAAGTTCGCTTTTTGCGTCAGGGGTTTAAAGTAGACTTTGTTTATAATCTTGCCGATATAATGAATTCTAATAACTAAAGAATTAAATTTAGTAATTGGTTGTGTATGCTCTTCATAGAAATTGAAGTCTTACTACACACTGATACAAAAGTCCATCACAAATTGATCTCTTTCTGCAACATCTGCCTATGAAGTCTGGGATCTGTTTAAAATGGATATCTTTTCAACTACTGTTGTCAATTAAATCCTATTAATGACGCACTCTACTTATTAATATAAGCCATAACAATTACTTTAGCATTCGTGTGTCCTCATTCGAATGTTGGTTTTTTAACGTGACCTGATTCTTGTAGTGTAAGTTCTACTGTTCATTCATTAATAAATTCTTGTCCTACAATTCTAATCAATGATAGGATTCTTGCTGAGTGAATAGTAGATCGTCTCCTCGCTTATTTAGTATGGGAAATTTAGGTAGATTGCTTTGAATTACATTCTTTTTTTACTTAGACAGCAAAATATTATGATGTGAATATGAAAGGTCACTCACCTTTTTCTGGCAGAGCTACAACAAGTTACAAAAAAATAAATATTTGAAGGATTTTTGGTTTTATTACCTTTTTAGGGTCCCGTTCCGTACCCAAAGGGTTAATCGGGACCCTAATTACTGAGACTTCGCTGTCTGTCCGTCTGTCCGTCCTTTTGTCAATCACCGGGCTGTATCTCAAGCACCGCGTTAGCTAGACAGTTGAAATTTTCACAAGTTATGTAGGTATTTCTGTTGCCGCTATAACAACAAATACTAAAAACAAAATAAATAATTACAACAAATGGGATTCATAAAAAAAAACGAATTGCGGGCAAAATAATCGCATTTGTTGTATGGGAGCAATGCTTATTTCCTCCATATCAATAATGACAACAGGTACCTTGGCGCTTTTACCCATGTTGTTTACCTAGTCAATGCTACGGAACCTATCTTGCGGGGATCCGACTCGCACTTGGCCTTTTTTTACCAATCTTTAAATACGCAAGTATTGCCTGCTTAGTCACAGTCATATCATAAGCTTTTAGCTGTTGTAACTGATGCTACCTCATCATCTTCTAGATGAATGGCGGCACCAAACAATCTATTTCCTAAACCGATTATCACGACCGCAGCCGTGACGGTGTGCGTCAGAGGCGTATGCCTCCGAAGGTAGTTCTCGCTTGTTGCTGCAGCATTGAAGTGTCACATATGAAAGGTCGAATGCCCCATAGCCGATTTGCAGGGCTGTCCCTATCATACCTTTACAGCTCAAATAGGATTGGTGCACTATTCAAAATTTGAGGACATTGCCAGCATAAATAAAGTAGTGTTTTGCAGCGCCCGAAAGGGTCCATAATGATCGTTTGCACTTTGCCTTGATTGTAACACCTATTTGTACATTATGGAGCAATAAAGTATTGAGTATTGAGTATTGAGGGTCTGCTCCTGTTTTGTTATGGAAATCAGGAAAATATATGGAAAATCCGTCATTTAAAAAAAAATAGCGGATCACCAAATTAATACATTGTTTATTTTACATTTATCCCCATCGAACCGAGTACGCATATGGGTACGGTTCGACCGATACGGTTTGGGTGTAATCTTCATAGCATAGTTTGCAGGTAATCAAATTACATTTCATAAAAAAACATACTACTCTTAAGAGATTTTCTATAAGCAATAAAAATAGAAATAATTCTTTATAAGTTCAAAAATCTACACTTTAACGAAACCCCTACCGATTTTCTGGCCCAGTTCGTTTATAAGTATGAAATATTTTTTGTGCTGTGGGGTACGCGTAAGAACTGGCAAGTATGATGTTGATAATAACTATAATAAATACTTTTAACCATACATATTAGTTATAATTAAAATAACTTTTAAAGCGAGTAGTAACCCTGTAAAAGACAGTCACACGTGCAAAACGCGCCGCAGATGGAGTAAAGGACGCCCCGATCCAGGTCAAGTGGACGCTATAGGCTCACCCATCGGGTTTGCACGCTTATCTGATCATTTATTTTCAAGAAAAACCATCTCGTTAGGTCCTTACAATTAGTTAAGTTAGGTCCTTCTATGAGTACAAGTACAATGAATCTGGGACTCTTTACTGTGCCTCTTGCAACCGGACTTTCAAAACCAAATTTGGATATGCAAGTCACGCTTGCGCCCATGCAAGAGCCCAGGCTAACAGTAGCTAAGGGTGTCGCCGTCGACGTATACGTCTGGGAGGGTGGGAGGACATCATCATCATCATCAGGTCCTTACAAACTTAACAGCCAAAAGATACTCTACAAAATGATAACTATCGCGATGACCCGTCTTAGTATCGATATAGCTTTTCTGTAGGTTAGAAAATTGTCGGAAAACGATACAAAACAAGTTTAAAAATTACTTTCTTAAATCTTATAAGATTAAATTATTTCAGAAACTTACATTTTGTATATTGAAATAAATGTGAATGATATAAATAAAATAAAACTCAACATACAAATGCGAGAAAAAATCCGGGAAAATTCTTTCACAGTATTTTCCGCGACAACGCCATCTATCATAGTCTTACTAAACTACGCGCTACCCAGTGACACGTTGCTTTTACAGTTTTGGTCGTACGACGACAGATCGAGCTACGGGTCATGAAAAGTCGTGAATAGTGATGTTTCTTTGGATATGGGTAAAGTAGAAAGTGAGCAATTTATTAGGACTGTTATTATTACGTAAAATGCTTGTATTTGTTTATGTATGAACGTGGGAGGAACATTAACAGTGTCTGGTTCATCTCATACGAATTTATTATTTTTGTGAAATATTTCAGCTCTCGATTTTTGGTGCGTAACAGACAGCGCCTTGTTTTTTATGTTATCTTATCCCGTTATGTGTTTTACTTTAAAACATATTAAATTATTTCTACCACAGATAATATAATTTCTACTATAGACTGTTTTAGATAAGAAACGCCCCCAGCCAAGTCCTTGTCTCGTGTCTGGACTAAAACTCATCTTATAGTCATAAAGATAAGAAAATAACGACTTTGCTTATGTATGAGTTATGCATAATTAATTAAAGCTATAAATTGAAATTCGATGGCATTGCAAGTCAATTAAAATCTATATGAGACTTTGGGAATCTCAGTAGGTACAGTATTAACAGTCCTTAATAAAAGTTAAATATATTAGTTTGTAATACCTACTTATTACTCCAAATGTTATCTTGTAAACGTAGTATAGTAACATCTACATTCGTCTTTGCTACTAGGATTTAATAATAAAGGCGAAAACTATTTGGTATGGTTCCGTGCCAACTTTAACTGAATTAGAGATTCTTACTTCCACTTAGCCAAAATACTACAATATATTGTTGACCGCAAATATAACTTTGTTTTTCATAATATTTGTATGAAGAACAAAGTTATGTTTGCGGTTGTTGAACAGTAAGTACTGTAAATATAGTGTGTTTTAATCAATTAATGTCATGGTGGATAATAAAAAGTAATATCCAAAGTCCAAACGAATGTCTGAGCGACATGTTCACAGTGTGATCAAGCTCATTAAATAAAGATTTAAAAAAAACGAATGTCTGAGTGACAGTGGGGTATTATAGCTATTCCCCTGGTGTACTCGTAGCACAGAATATATCTCGTAGCGCAGAGGAAACAGCGCTTTGGTAATAATTACCGAAGTTAAGCAGCCTATGGGCTTCGGCGCGGTCGAAACGTAGGACGTCCACAGACAAGATCGACAGACGACCTTGTAAAGATTGCAGGATCACACTGGATGCAGACCAATATTCAGCAATGGATGTCCTTTGGCTGATAATGTTCATGATGATTAAACTTCACACTTTAACGGGATTTTATGCAACTTTCACTTGTTTTAAAGTTTAATGTTGTGCCGTCAGTAAATAATCCAGATACTGTTAGTGTTGTTTGTCGAGCTGACTGTACTAGTGCAATAAATATTCAAAGTGTGCGGGTAGAAGAAAATATTTCATCGCGCAAAGGCAGACGACGAAGAGCTTCAACAGTCGCCCCGAGACCATGACTCGTGTAACCGGGTCGAAACGTCGGGAAGGTAAACACCATTTTTACCTTTTAAACAAATGAAAGTTGCATAAAATCCCGTTAAAGTGTGAAGTTTAGTTTAAAAATGCAACAAAGTTTAATATCTTTGATGATGATTAGTCGTAAAGCCTACTGAAAGGCCCAATGGGCGGCTTGATAACATCTGACAGCAAGATTGGTCGCTTGCCTTGCGTGGTGGAGTATGGCTCATACCACCTCATACTTGAGGTGAGGCCTTTGCCCAGCAGTGGAATGTCACATGAAAACTTTACTACTACTTTTTGTATGAAAGTATGGAATAACGTTTCGCGTTCGACTGTACGAACACAAATAAAATGATTGACGGGCCCGTTATCGTTTACTCGTGGCTGTTCGTCAATTCGGATAATGGTTTCATTCATTGTAATCATACATATCTACTATTATACCGGTTATTTTCTTTGGGTGACCGTCTATTACGTTAAGACGAACTCTCCGATTCCGAGCGTAATTCTTGTTCGTTGTATAGTAAGTAAGTACATATACCTATAAAGCTAATTAATTATGTAAGAAACTAAGTTACTCTCTTACTCATCTACGTAGATTTTTCCTATAGAAGTGAGAAAATCCAATGATTTGGCTTTGCCCTTCAACATTAATCTTTGTCTGATATCAATCTAGACTAGTATGACATTGTCAAGATCTCTACCTATTCAAAACTTGCAAAGTATCATTATTGAGTAGCAAATAACAGAAAATCATGACACGAGCTTTAATACATGAATCCAGCACCCGTTGCATGGCACATCGATAAACTCGTTTGTCGCGCGTTTTACCGCGTCTACCTAGATAATTTATCTCCACGTGCATGGTACAGTCTTTTAATATATCTATAACGCGAGGTCGTAGACAATTTGTCTCTAGTGCGTAATGGCTGCATTATGGCTGCCGTTTTTTATACAAGTTTGACAGTTTAGGAAAGTTAGCATAGCGTCAGTTATATCGACATCTTGCGATCGTTTATATACCTATATCTATCTATACCGCGTCGCGCGCGACGCGACAAGCCAACCCATGCAACGGGTGCAGGAACTTGGTTTATTCCGTCAAATAGCTCTACATTTGCAAACTTATGCATTTTTAATGGTCGAAATACAAATTCAAGCACAGGATCTCACTTTTTTTGTGAGGGAAACCGTTGATTGAGAATTTGGCTATTATTCAGATTTGTTTTATGCGAGATAAGACTTTATCAGTAGCTTTACAAATTAATTTGGCATTGGCCAATACAAAAAACATGGCGTCGTCTCAATATCCGTTTCCTAAACATGGCGACTAAGCCTTGTTTAGATAAATGCTATTCGATTCAATAATTATCAGGCTGTGAATGAATCCAAACATAGGGCAATGCAAAACATTTATAATATGCCAGCCACCAAAACGGATTCAAAGTTGCAATTATTTGCGATTTAGACAATTATGAGTGTATGTAGTGTAGTATGTACTCGTATGTTACCTATTCTCGCTTATATCCTGAATTCACCGCTTTAGATGATTTTAAAAAAATACAGTAAAGTAAAGAAATCATCCTGTCAGAGGTTGAAAAATGGGGTGGAAGTTAGTAAAGACAATTTGATATTTCCGCATACAAAGCCGCGGGGTAGTATTCAATAAAATATTATCATTCCTAGTAGCCGTTTTATAGAAAAAACTTAATAAATAGTAAACATCAGAGGTGCTCGTAGCGCAGTGGTGGCAACGCTTTGGTAGTGATACCGAAGTTAAGCAACTTACGGTGCGGTCGGTGTTTGGATGGGTGACCATCCCGACCATTTAAGTGACGTATATCACGAGCATCTCGGATCTCATATGCTTCGGAAGACGTCCCGGCTAATATCGGTTGATATTAGTCGTTAAGCCTAGTCAGAGGCCCTATGGGGGCGGCTTGATAAAATCTGACAGCAAGGTTGGTCGCTTGCCTTGCAAACACCCCTCCGCCAATCCGCACTGAGCCCGCGTGGTGGAGTATGGCTCATACTACCTCATATTTGAGGTAAGGCCTTTGCCCAGCAGTGGGATGCTTACAGGCTAACTTTACTTTTTTTTTTAAATAGTAAACAACGATGTTACATTAAACGTTACTAAACTCCGAAGTTATCTCTATCTAAAGTAAAAGTAAAACATTGTGAGGTTACCTACCCGGCTATTGTGGAAGGTTATAGAGCAGTTTTTTATATCTTTACACATCCACGACTATCCACAACATTGAATATAAAGCCTAAAGTGCACGGACGAGTAAAAAAAGTACCTAAAGTGAAATGAATTGGGGTCTAACTAACATTAGCACCACAGAAATTGTAGAGAAACCTATTTAAACATTGTTAGGGTGAAATAAATAAGCGTGATCCGTGAACGCTACAACAAAATAGTTACAGTGCTAATATTTGTGTTTAGACTAGACCAAAGGTAGCAACATTGTCATAGATACTTACACCTGTATTATAATCTAGTCAGAGAAACTAATCTATAAAAAAATACTATCTAAGTATCATAATTGTCTATTTATTGGTGTGATAGGGTCTGCAGCACCTAATTTGAAAAGGATTTGCTATCCACAATTTTTTGAACGTGGCTTAACAGCTGTAAGGTGTTACGCTGCATACGCCCGGATAGCGTAAGACACGGGGTTCAATTCCTCGTCTGTCACAAAATCACGGTGGCTTTTTACAAGTGCAATTTATATTATTAAGTTTGTATAGTGACAAAACACTATAAAAACAAAAATCAAAATAGTTATGTATGTACTTGAAAAAAATGAATTTAAAACAAAAATATCTCTCGTCCGTCAGTCCGGACGTACTAATAGCCCATTAGGGTACAAAGCCAACATACCATCAATAAATAACTTTGGCTCCCGTCAAAGAAAAGCCATCAAACACTGTATGGAAGTCGATTTGTACGAGCATTCCGATCTTTTGAACGCCATTATTGATATCGAGCAAAAGGGGGAGAAATTTGCTTATGAAAGCCCCTAATAATTCGCCCCTCAAATATTTGATTTCATTTTGTTTTTAGTATTGAAGAGGAACAGACCATGTCGTCAATATAGCCCTAAGTCTTCCAGAACACCCAAGAGGAAGAGGTAGACCGAAATCCACATGGTGGTCCAATATAAGAAACGACCTAAAAGACCTCAACATCCCTGCAGAGACAACCCAGAATCGTTCGCTCTGGCGCAGACTGACAAGGAGACCCGACCCCACGTAGGTGGGACAAAGGGAAGGAAGAAGAAGTTGTTAAAGCGGCAACAGAAATACATAATTTGCATAATTTCAACTGTCTAGCTATCGTGGTTCTTGAGATACAGCTTGACAGACAGACGGGCGCGACGGACAGACAGCGAAGTCTTAGTAAATGGTCCCGTTTTTACCTTTTAGGTACGGAATCCTAAAAAGCAAATGCAAACCAAATGCAAATTATCTTTAGGAGAGCATCGAATGTTTTTATTGTGAAGATCCGTGCAGATTATTATCAGGAGAGCATCGATTGTTTTAATGGTCAAGATCCGTTTAGAAAATGGTGAATCAAGCATATTTCATGGTACAATTGAACAGATTTCATCTGCGTGAATAAGTCTAAGAGTCATTTTTAAACATCGCCATTTTAACTGAACAGATTTCATCTGCATGATTAAGACTGAGCGCCATTTTTCGCCATTTTAACCGCTTGCTGACATATTTCAGTTAATAATTGAACCAACTTGGAATGTGTTTGGAAAACAGCGCTCACGGTTGACCGATAGTTTTCAAAATAGCGTTTCAATTCACACATTTCAATGGCTAATTAAAATTGATGAAATAGCTCATTTATCAAAGATTTAAAGTGATTATAAATTTATAGTATGCTAGTACTTTTCTTATGCAATAGAAACGTCTAATAATAGTATTAACTAATGGGTAAACTTATTAGCATTTGCAGCCTGCAAAACTTCGAAACATTATGCACATACATATGTTCATAAATCCCTACTATTTTCTATTAGATAGCATGAATTTATCATGTTGTCATTTACATAATCAAGTTCGCAAATATAGGTATGTATCAAAGATTTACTTTAAATTGTTTTAGGTGTTGAAGAAGGCTTAAAAATAGAGACTTTTAAATAGAGTCAAATGCAGTTTCATTCCATTCTGAAAATCCATACGGATCGCAATACAACTAATTTCGTTTGGAATGTCAGCACTTTTCTCTTCTACCACGTGTTTTTGGTGAAAAAATAAAAGTAATCTTTGAAACTGCGAAATAAATGTAATCGTCGCTAGACTTAGAATAATTAATATAACCAAAAAAGTCGGTTGGAGCATTAGATAGTTTCTCTTGGCAGCGGCGACCGTCTAAATCGGCGCAAGCGCAAGTTCAAGGGCTAACATTTTGTTTACGAGTTAAAAATAACTATTTATTTGCGGTTCTTCTGGTAATTTGTACACGTTTTGAAGTTTGAGGGATGATAGATACTTGGTATCTACCTGGGGTGAAGTAGGTACTTTCTTAGAACTTGATCTTGCACACACATAATTACCTCGTTATTTTATTCATTTAAACTGTATTGAACTTCCAAACTTTGTACACAATGGGGACTTAACACTATTTGGCATTCTCTACCTCTCTCATTTTATTTATTTATTTTATTATTTATTGCACAGACAAAATAACGTACAAATGGCGGGCTTAATACTTAAAGCATTCTCTTAAAGTCAACCATTGGTCGAGGCAGAAACGATTAGGCGACGTAAAAGATCACAAAAAAGCAACAAATTAATATTATTCTACTAAAACACCTACATATACATACTCGAATACATTATCCATACATTAGCTAACACAGATTAAAGGGGAAACAGAGAGAGGACAAACCTAGACTTTTAAGTCTCACGTGGTATTCTCATTGAGAAAAAGCTCACGAATTGACTTCTTGAATGAAAATTTTGACGATGAAGTCACAGTAGTTTATGTAAATAATGTTCATTAGCATTGTACATGTCTATAATCAAATAAAAGCCTAGATATCCTGTTAAAAAAATATGTAGATAGAGTAAGTGATTAGTTATCCTACTTTTAATTATTATCTCAAACACAATATAAGTAAAACTAAAATAAATATATATTTTAAAAGTACAAGGCCCAAAAGTGGTCTTTGAGCAATGCCATTAAGTAAACTTACCGCTGAGTTTGTACATGTGTTTTTGGGATAACACTAATATACCGACAGTATGAATTAAAAATACTGTTCAGCCTAAATTGACGACAAAAAGTTTTCATACTGTACCCCAAAACCTCGAAATAGTATTTACAAACAATGCTAGTCTAAATAATATTTGTGGTCACGGTCAATTTTTTTTGGGATATTTTAGGGTAGATTGTAGGTTCTTTAGAAGGCGCTCATAATTTTTCTTGCTTTCACAGATACTATTTAGTTCTGTCTATGGTTCAGTCGGAAATTAATAAAGGTACATCAAAAGATAGACCTAACTTAAAGATTATTCCGTCTTCACGTTAAAAGCAAAGATTTGCGGTGCTGTGTAACAATTGCAAACTTTTACAGAAGTCATATACCATACATTTTAAGATTTAATGGTTACATTAGAATATGCGTAGTCTGTGATTATGATCAAGTGGCAAACTATATTTCTTTATTCGATTATTCATTAGTTAATATTTATTCGCCGATGGTAAAACATACCCTTTTCCTCGTTTCAATTTCTGAAACCTAGCCAAAATCAGATTTTCAAAAGTAATTTCGTAGCTGCGCAATTTTAAATACCTACCCATTGTTACAAAAACCTGTTAAAAATGCACATTTATTTGAGAACATATCCTTATATTTTTCAGTTAATAACATTTGTATATTATGTTATGAATACTACCATTTGAACACACATTTAGTTAATCAAATCAAATATTACAAATAGTACCGATAATTTTTAGTCTAAAATATAAATATAAATTTGAGAAATTTTATTTCTTAAGGGGGCTTTCATTAATTACATAATAATATAGTACGAATACACACGCAGCCTAAAAGTATGTTAAAGTAGTGTAATGTTTGACAATGTTTTGCCATTACCACCTTCACTTGCTATAATCATAGTAATCATAATCCATCCGGTATTTCGTAATTTTATTAACCAGAGTATTTTTATAAATCATATAACGTTTTACCCATACATTACTTGAATCATTAAAAGCTACTGACACGACTGGCAACCGGTCTTCGCATAATCTGTATCGCAAGCACTTATTACTTGCCGTTTTAAATGACTTTTATATCTTTTGCGAGTACATTGATTAATAACCCTCTTGGTTGAAATATGAATGGATATAAAACCTAATGTACGGTTCCATATGGCCTACTAAGATAGACGTCTACTTCTCTTGAGCTTTCTCGGTAAACGATAGACTGAAAATTTGTTCGGGTAAATAGGGAGATAATATGTTTTCGGCAACTCCAATAAGTATTTTATGAGCGAGCATGAAAATTCGCGGACCTCTGTTATTCTATAAATTAACTGTTTTAATTGTTTTAATCAGTCAGGTATCAAACGACTTCCGGGAGTCGCATAATAATGGAATTTCTATTGTGTCTCGTTCACACATACTTGACGAGTTAAAGAACCTTTATATCAAATATACATCACATCCTATGTACCTGTACCCTACTTAATGGCAAATAAAAATATTTGTATTTGTATATTATGTCCCTTCGCTATGAACATAAATATGACAAAGTAAAGGAATTCGGAAATGTATGACTGTTTGTCTGGCGAGATTTAGAGTTTGGCAGCTCGGAACCTTGCCAAGACGACTCATTGGTATCTATAGGTAGAGTCTTTGTCTAAATGGTATCGATTATTGGATATAGGTACATAGACATAAGTCGATGAATAAATATTCCAAGTTCGTTTGTGCAACCATTGTCCGTTAAGTTCGCGGTATAAAGCCCTTTGACATGAATGTTTACAAAAAAAAGAAAGAAATCCTATTTGAAAGCGTAGTAGTAAACGTTAGGCCTGATGCGTTATTTTTTAATCACATACGTCTATATTCCGTGTGATTTTCATACGACAATTAATAATGAAAATCACAGGATACTGACTGTCGCCAGCACAACAAACTCATCTCAATCACAACAGCATATGACGCTACTATGTTCAACTTAACATGAGGCTGTTCATCCAAAACTAAGGAAACCAGCACAACAAGGTAAACACTGCGGTATCTTATGCAGTTGTAATAAGGGTTAGTTTGCAACAAAAGTGGGTATCCTAATGTGCTGGCTGTACATGGCTGAAACGTGAGCATTTGCTAAATACTTAGGCATGTTTGCGTCTCCTCTTCTCAAGGTAATCGTGGGCCAATTGGTTTGTGAAATACTAACAGAAGAAAACCACACACGGTTAGTATGAAAATTATTTACTTGTGTTGGAAGATGGACTGACGACCTGATGAATATCGCAGGATCACACTGCGTTGGACGCAGACCGCTTGCATGAACCCGGTCGTTGTGGAATCTATACTAATATTATAAAGCTGAAGAGTTTGTTTGTTTGTTTGAACGCCTGGTTCGAATTGAATAATTATTTTTGTGTTGGATAGTCCAGTTATCGAGGAAGGCTATAGGCTATATTACATCACGCTACGACCAATAGGAGCAAAGATATAGTGGTAAATGTGTAAAAAACGGGAGAAAGAAGTCACTATTCCACGCGGACGAAGACTTTATTAAATTTGGCAGGTAGGTATTTTTTTCAGTACGACCTTTCACATCATGTGTAACTTTTTACAAACCGTAAAAAGTAATGCTACCCAGCCCACCCGTAATATCAAACCGCTCCTGATTTTAAGACTATGGCTAGGGTAAAATCCTGATTTTAAGGGATAATCTACATCAAATGAGCCTAGCAAATGAGTATCGAATCCATTTATGACAATATTTCTTTTAATTCGTGAGTTATTGGAGCTCTACATTAGAATTTGTATTACTCCTTAGGACATGTCAAAGAAAAAAATATACGTTAAGTCCTGCATATCTTCTAACTTTCGAACTATTAAAATACTATTACCATATGACACTCCGGTTATCTACAAACGAGAACAAAGCCACATGGCACCAATAAATAAATAATTAGTAACAGCACGTGACGTTTGTAATCTCCCTCACTCAATTTGACGTTAGCAACGTATGTTAAAAAGTAAATAAACAGAAAATGTACGGTCAACACCTCGTCATTTATTTCACAAACTTCTTTTTCAACCAATTCTCATCTCAATGGTACACAAAATAGAGTTCAAATGTTGTTGGTGGATGTTATAACTCATGTCGTCATTGTTTAATCTATTTGAACGGAACACACATAAAACGCGCGGGATTCTTTATGAACTGTCACTTTGACGTTGATGAAAGTAATCATAGCGATAAAGAATCATACTGTTATTGTGTGATTGTGTGGCAAGTTAAAAAGGTCTATCGTATCAGATGACACTCTGCATACAGGTTTCGTGTACAAAGTAGTTTAAAAAAATATGTAGAATTCGTGAAAACCCATGCCCAATAGGAGTAAGTATGCGTGATCAGTTGAGGCACAAGTAGAATTCTTTTCTTGAAACTAAAGCCAGTGTATGCTTATTTCCTTTAATTAAGGAATAGAAAGCATACCTACGGTGATAGTATCGTTTATTATATTCATTCATGAACTTAAAACCGCAACACGCTCTAATAATACAAAATCCTAGAATTGTGAAGAGTAACTTTTATTCGATTTATTTAATTACAAGTGCGGGATTATTATATTACAGAGACTGCGTCTACATTACTAAGGTTAGGAAATGTTTATGAATACAAAAAAAAATATTAGAAATAAGTAGTTATATTATGTATACTCAAAAACACTAGTTCACGGAATATCTACACAGGCAAATGTTAAATATAATTTGAAAGAAAGAAAGAAAGAAAGAAAAAGTATTTAATGGCATAACATCACAATGTTACGTTAATAACATTGAATAACAATTTGCAACAATTAAGGCCGTCTTATTCCGTCAAATTATCTCATAAGCCCCGCCCCCTTGTTAAAAGTGCGGGGCGCTTCCCCCACCAGCACCCCCGCACAAAACTTTTTCTGTCAACTTTGTCTTACAAATCTCGTGTATAATTAAGCCATCTAGTGTTTATTTAAGGAACAACATTTTCTTGAATAAGATACTTCATGCGCTTTTGTAAGTAACATACCCACGCCATCTAGCAGAACCCCTAAGAACTTTTACAAAATGGTTTCTTTAGTACACCATACATGCTTTTTAGTCTAAACGTTTATCGAAAGAACAAGGAACGCAAAGAGTGGCATTTCATTCTCACACGACTGGTCAGCACTTTATGCCAGCAACCTGTAACCATTATAAAAACAAGAAAGAATATCCGATAACATTTATTATATTCTTTATTGCACTTATAAGATGTACAGAAAATAGGTACAAGAAGTCACAATGTGAACAAAGGTGGGCTTATCCCTAAAAGATACCTCTTCCAGCCAACCCATAGGTGTAGGAAATGTAATGTAATAACATTTAGGTGGTTTATATTAAGATCCTTTTTGTCGACACAGTTATAGTCTCACTACTATCTTCCATCAGTCTTCCAATTGATGATGACTGAAGACCATTACAGATATGGCACTTCAAATTTAGGGTTCCGTACAAACCAGTAGGTATATAAGTCAAAGTTCACCCATCACGAGAATTTTGTCATGGTTTTTTTTACACACTGAAATTCATAACATTTCAAATCATCATCATCATTCTCTTGCCCTGTTCCCAGTTTATCTAGGGTCTGCGCAGTATGTTTCACGCTTCCGTTTAACATTACAAATATGGAAAGCTAAATTAAAGACAAAGGTTTCTTTATCGTTTCAGTAATCCTTTAATAATATCAAAGTTTTTTATTTACTAGTCGTCTCCCGCGACGTCGCCCGCGTATATTTTGGATGTCCCGTGAAATGGTTCAAGTAAATTAATCACCCACACCACGCTTAAAATACTCGCTTAATATCAGCCTGAACTATAAAAATGACTTGACTATCATGTGTTAGAAAGTAAGAAAATAGTAAGGCAAAAGTAGTTAGTAGTAATCTCTCATTTAGATGCAATACTTTTTTCGGCGAAGTTCACTATCAAATATACTGAGCATTGAACTTGGCTATCATTTTTCACATTGATGTTTTTGTTGGGATATCATAACTTTTTATAGAAATATTTATTTGCTTATTCATAAATCATTAATACATATTTTGTGCAAGCTTCCATCCACTTAATTATAACGGTTTCAGACCCTACAATTAAAAAACTTTCTTTTGTTTTCAGATTTTTTCCTTCGCTTACACATTATTACCTAGCTAGATGCCATATTTCAACTGTCTAGGTTTGTTAATTAGAGCACCGCACCCACACAATTACTTTGATAAACCATATATGGTTTTGCCATGTTTGACTTTTTGTAGTCTAGCTTATAGACCTTTTTTACTATAAAACTGTAATTTGGCATGGGTTTCTTTATATCCTAATCACACCGCCTAAAATATGTATTTTAAAATATTTTTGAGACACCTCCCTACAAGGAATGAATTATGATGAGCATGAGTTCCTACACCGAAAGGGCAACACCAGGGTTTATCTCATGAATCGTGATAGTAAGACAGTTGAAATTTTCAGGAAGGATGTATTCATGTTGCCGTTGAAAAAACAAAAACTTAAAAAACAGTTTTTTTTCAGGTTGCTCTCATACAACTTATCTACTCTGATAATGATAATAATGAGGGGCTGCCCCATTATTAGGACTTCATATCTTTTGTATGGGACTCCCTGACAACAGATATGATGTTTATGCCATTTTCATAGATAATGGTACGGAACCCTTCGTGACCCCGAAGCGCCATTTGGCGCTAACTACAAGATTAATAGAATTATTATGTGTCACAAACACCAAAGTTGTTTTGGATATTCAGTAACAGCAATTTGAGGAACGGTTATAAAAATAAAATTAAGACAGTCTCCACACATTTTCGACAGAACAAAATTGAAAAAATTATTCAGATTTGACATTTCTGAATGCAAATATAATTGGATTATACTGAGTAATCTCCATGTTCGTCGCTCAAGTCCATGTCACCAAATAAGAGATAGATAGTCAATGCATTATTACTACACGATTCAGAAAATGTGTACGTACGTACGTAAATAACATGGAAACCTGAGTTCCATACACGAAGAGAGCTAGACCGACCTTAACTTAACCTCCAATGTTTGTATTTTGTCACAGGAGTCTAGATGTAAATAAATAAATAAAATTAATATAGACCTATCACCTAATAATTTTCTCCCTCCCTCAAATTCATATAATATTTTCTCGTCTCCAATATACTAGAGTCACCAGGGCACAGCTTTAGCATTTGAGATTACTGCTAAACCTACAGTTATGGTTTAGCTCTGATTTTTCCAAATAGAGAAAATGTTCAAAACTACAATAATTTGACATGAGTGTTTTATGCTTTTTGTTTATACTGTTACTATAGAAACGGATTCATCTCTACGATTGGTACAAAAATATAGTTCATTTATTCACAACAATTATATATGTCGCTACAGCCTTTCTCTTTTTATTTTGCTTAACACGTAGAGGTTGGAGGTTCCATCCTCATGGCATTGAGGAGATTTATCCGCATGGTGATGATGTTTTTGATACTAATTTTCTTTTTGAAATTTATTTTCATTGTTATGTATTTTTTTTAATAGGATTTGCTACTTTAAAAAAAAAACTAAAAATTTAATTAGTTTTTATTTTTAATTTTTTTTATTTTAAATGTTAAAATGTCCAAAAATTAAAATAAATACTTATTTCGTTTTCTAAAAAAATATTGTGACTATGTAGAAAAATATTCATGATACCCCCGATTTGAACTCGCGACCTTTGATTAGTATAAGACTGGTGCTGATCCAACTGAGCGTGACGCGGCGCGGCGAAATTAGCTATTATTAGTTCTTAGGTGTTTTACGTAATTAAGTACGCAAATAAAATTGCAAAAATTGACATAGGTCCAGCGTTCGCAGTGGCGTCAAGGGGAATGAGGAAATGGTATCTCGTGCTTGTCATTTGAATAAAAAGATAGCGCTATTTCTGCTTGCATGTATAGAACAGAGATGACACGACGATCAACTGTTGCGTCAAAGTCGTTGCGCGAATCACCATCGTCACAAGTGTGAGAATCACTAAATCAGTGTTTTATGAATGAAAATGTTAATAAAACTGGAAAAAAACGATTGGACGCCCTAAACATCTTTGGTGTCTAAAGTAATCTTAAAAAGACAATTGGAAGAATTTGCTGCTTGTAAGAAAGAATACAGACTAATGAAAAAAATGGACCTTTCTTTGCCTGAACATAACACCGATAAAAACTAAAAAAAAATCATTTGATTCATAGCTGAGATCTCACTTATGTGGTCAAAATGTATATTCTTATAATCCTCTGTTCCTCACATCTGTGTAGCTTGAGCAAATCAAGATCAAAAAAGTCGAAATAGGTCAAATAAAGTGTTTTTAGATATTTCGTTATTCTGATCTAAATAACAAACATTTTGAAATAATTTTAACATGTATATGTGTAGAATGGAATTACCTACTAAAATATGTGATTTTCATAAATATAAGTCCAATAATTTGAAAACTACATAGAAAATACGAAAAAAAAGGGGCCCACTTCTGAGGCAATTATTATCGAGCAAAGTAATTACAATCGTGTTTCCAACCACAATCCAGCTTTCTAGTAATCTTCTTCTATAACATATATAGATTCGAGATTTAAATAATTAGTGTTTCCATGTTTAAACTCAATCGAAACATCGTAAAAATGGAATATCTGGCCCTTAAGTTGTTTGGATAGGCATTTATTTGTGCGATGTCAAATCCTGTAGAGTTATTATCAAAGGCCAAACAGTAGATAGTGTCTATGTATAGTGTTACTAGGTTTTACCTACTGTTACCAAACCCACAAGATAGTTAATTGTGGCTAGTTTGTTGGTTTGTTAGCTCTATCAAATGTTTTTTTTTGTTACCGTGGCTAAGACAGAGTTGAATACGAGCGAGCTCACTCATTAGAAGAAGGCTGGCGGTGACTTTGAAGATATTCAGGTTGTAGTAATTCTAAGGAAAACTGACGCGGGCCGCAGGTTTCATTTTTTTGCTGTGCTCATTGTAATATTAAATCCTATATTACAATATAAATATGAAATAAATAAATAAATATGACCATGCCAGACAACACACCAATTGTCTGGTGAGTTGATGACGCTCGGCGAAGACAACTCGATTCTTAGAATAAACCAAAAATGTTACCTAAATTAGTCAACTAACTGCTCTGGGACGAGAATGGAATCCATGCGCTGCGGATGATAAAGGCAAAAATTGACAAATGTACGCGAGTAAGTAACAGTGGTATCCTTTGATTCCAAAGTTGTATTATACAAAAGAATTTAAACAAACAATAAATTAAGTATTTTTTCAAGATTGTCAACCTTCTGCTCAACCTAAACATAGCTCGTTTTAGCGTCAGAGTATTTTATTTTGAACCCCCGTGCAAAAGACGAATATTTATAAACCAGCTCCAGTTTACATTTATGTAACCGACCTCTCAGACTTTCTATCACCAAGCTAGCGTCTGGATCTGAACTTGATCATACGACAACAGACTGAATTGCGGTTAATTAGTAAACGACCCGTGATCGACGCGCGCGCAGCGTGGGTCAATTGGCGCTGAACTGTATTGATTGTATGAGACGAAATGTTAGCCGTTAGATTTGTTATCCGAATCCCATTCGCATTCCTGATTGTCAAATTTGGCTAGCGAAAAAAATATTTTAAGACAAGGAATCGAACCCTGTGTCTTACGCTATCCGGGCGCATGCCTAAACCACTCGGTCACCGACACTTTGGCAAGCCTGTTGAAGCCTGTTCCTTGTCTGTCACAGTTGATTTTTGCAAGTGTCATTTTTATTATTTTGTAAACAAATAACATTATTTACTCTCGTAATCAGCGAAAACGAAGCATGTGTCTGTTGCATTTTATTTTATTTATTTTATTTTATTTGTATTACAAAATCCACAGCTCTTAAAGATGATAACATAATATACAGACCTTTGATTAAAGTAAAATAGCGGTAGATACGGCATGTCATACTAATTGTCAGCTAAAAAAAAATGGCACTACACATTCCTTACGTCACACGTCCTATAAATGTCACCCGCGCACGCAATCCAATGGAAATTAGGCGACGGGGGCCTGATTTTAGCGGTCCACTTTCGAGTGGCGCGTCACCTATCTTCCGCTATTTTACTTTAATCAAAGATACAGACATATCGGACTTACATTCATTCGCATCTTCGTACCTAACTGATAAGAGAGTCTTATCGATGTCTCTTACGAAAAGAGATTTCTCTTAGTGCAAGACCAAATTAAGCTGTGTTGCTGCATCATTATCAACTTGAAGCAATTAGTGACTCATAACTTTTGCATGTAATATATTGGCTCGCTGTTATAATAAGATTTTTTTATGGAGAACCAAGTTACTGAGTCTACATGGCCGTACTTTACATACAAGCATTAGCTCACCTCTATATAATTATGAATTACTAGCTTTTGCCCGCGACTTCGTTCGCGTGGACTTCAGGTTCGTCCCGTCTAGTAGCGCAAAAAATGTGTTTTTTTACGACCTCACATTAGAAACCTCAAAAATTGTAGCCTATATGTTATTCTGATGTATAAGCTATATTGTGGTAAAGTTTCATTCAAATCCATTCAGTAGTATTTACGTGAAAGAGTAACAAAAATCCATACATCCATACATCCATACTTACAAACTTTCGCCTTTATAATAGTAGTAGGATTTCATCATCATCATAATATTTAAGAACTAGGCTTTTGTCGGTGTATTTTTTTCCAAAACTCCAAATAAGGTAAGAAAGTGTGGTGGTTTCCTTCATGCCTTTCACATCACAGTTTAAAAACTGGGGATTTTCCGCCTCTTAATATTCTGTCAAAAACCTTTCCTGATAAACTATATCTTCAGCCTCCTGCCAGTACTGATGTTGCTGCTACCCAACACCACGGGAATGCTTATTTAATGCCAGCGTTTACTCGCCATGACACAGGATCGTCACTGAATATTGTGGCTTTTAATATAAACGCCTATCTCACAAGACTCTCCACTACATTCTGGTAATCGATCAGCTGTTTGGTCGGGGATGGCTTATTCAATATATTCGCAGCTAACCACTATATCTGGTGCGCATTCGTTCACTTTCCGCCCTTGTGACCCCGCTAGTAGCCTTACAGCCCATTCTTTACTTAGTCAAAATATGTGGCTGGCCGTTTCGGTACCGCAAAGTGTAGGTACGCTACAGCTGTTGAAAAGAAAATGTAGAACTATGTATTTATTATTCTGTGACATAAGTATCTCTCCACTGTATGCTACCAGCGCGTACTCGCCTACTTTGGCCACATAGCGCGACGAGAGCCTGATAATCTCGAAAAACTTGTGGTGGTGGGCAAAGTGGAAGGCAAAAGACTTAGAGGCCGATCACCGAGCCGCTGGTCTGACTCCGCTCCCGGTGACTGCCGCTCTTAGACAAGCTGAAGATAATAATAATAGTCCCCCTAGCCGATTTCGACTACGGTGGCCAGTCACAAGGACCAACCGACTGCGCGGGACATATTATAGTGCACAAGTGTGTGCGCAAACACAGGTGCACTCTCTATTCCTTTCACTCTCATAGCCCGATGGGACAGCAATCTGACACGACCGGAGAGAGATCAGGCGCAGGACCAACGGCTTTACGTGCTTTCCGAGGCACGGGGGTGAAACACCGCCAACTTCAAAACTCCGGGCTTCCCTGAGAATTTCTAAGCAGAAAACTCAGGTACATATTTTTTGGCCCGACCCGAGAATCGAACACAGGACCTCTGGCGCAGCCGTCGCTTTAAAACGCGACCCTCTAACCGCTGCGCCACCGAGGCAAGCTGAAGATAGAGTGGCGTGGAAACACCTCGTAAGATCATCCACTGAGGCTTACCAAGACAGGCACGACCTTTCGAAATAAAGATACGACTGAGGAGACGAGACATAAGTAAAACCGCTTGGGAGTGTGTTTGTTTGTAACACCCGATGTTTGCAAGCCACGGGAAGGAAACCGCTTGCTGAACTCGCTTGCTTTTACACAAGCATTGACGAAATCAATAACAAAATCATAATTTGCTAAACAGTTACAAGTTAGCATTAACCTTGGAGTAATAGTCAAATTGCGATCTAACACAAGGCCCACCGGTGATAATAGTTCTGCAGTGTTTCAAATAATTGCAAACAGCTTCATTTGCATAGTAAACAAATTATGTTCGGCTACAAAGACGAGCCAGAGGCTATGTGAACTACAAGTAATTTTACCATTTGGAAACGTTTGATTTATTTTGATAACAAGTTTCAAGAAAGTTTAATGTTTCAAGTTATAAAATAGTAGCAACGATTGTGGTCGACCGCAATACTGAGACGTTTCTTACAACTCTTTGGTCGCGTAAATTTTCATTTCTCTCCCGATTTTTAATTTTCAATAATTTAAAGATGCACTTGAAGGACAACGTGAAGAAAAGAATTTGAATTTGAAATTGGATCCAAAGGGAACAGAGTCGAGAAAGGCTTCCACCAAGATGGTTCATCAATTTCATCATCATTATCATCATTATCAGCCAAAGGACCTGGTAGATTCATACAATGGAAAGTAATAATTAAAGGTGGTGCAGTTAGGTTTTTTCATTTGCTCTTAAATTGATTGTTTTGTTATACGAGTAATCTTTATTTTTTCTATAACTCAATCAAGGAGCTATACATTGTATAGCATACAAACATAATCTTGATTGCCATAGCTAGACGCAAAGAGAATACAACAAGCATATTAATACATACTGGGCTAGACCGGTTTCTAATTCATATTTTATTTATCCGATTAGCCGCTTCACTTGACTTACTTATTATGTGACATGGTTATTATAACTGTTACAATGTGTGACAGTTTGTTGTACCTTAGCTGGTTGTACTGACGAATAAATTTCTGGTTAATTTGGGGTGCCGTCTTATCTTCCTGCTGGGTACTCATTCAATTATAAGTAGAATAAGGTACTTCCTAATCAACCAAGGAAGATTCTGATTCTGATGTAGAAGGTAATAAGGTATTTAAAACACGTATAAGTGCGTATAGATTCTGGTTAAAAAGAAGACGCAGTGCCTAACAAATTCTCCATTAATTTACTACGTGGTTTTAGCATAATTTAGATTTAGAAAGATGTAACTGTAGAGCAGAAAGGAAGACCCTTGGATCACTAACGCTTATCAGGCTTAATCATAATTAAATAATCATCATTCCGATTTTGAAAGATATTTCAACTTCAAAGAAACTTACATTTAGAACTAAGCAAGTTTTCTACTCTTTTAAATAAGTACCTACTTCTATACTATTTTAAGTAGGTATTTGAATATATATACTTTCATGTGGGAACATTTGTGGTTCTTACATAAAAGCCACAGAAAACAATAAACGTGCCAAAATAGTTAATTTATTAGGAAGAAAGCAAATACAGAATATTATCCTAGATTATTTCAGGGGACGTCGTGACATCCGTCAATTTAATTCTTACTTTTAAATCGCGGCGGCGGCGCAAAGAGTAGGTGGCAAGGAGGTTGCCACAGTACTCCCCTACTCCCCCATAGACCGTGACTACGGTCGAAAACGATCTGGAAAACGAACTCTCCTACCGCTTGAAGTCGTCCTGATCCCGGAGAAGACACCAGGACAAGAAAGCCTAGGTTTCTTGAGTAGTTTTAGTTAAAGTGGCAGCTTCTCTTGCTTCGTATGCTGGCTTCAGTCTGTCAATTGATACGTTCACCTTCTTGGTATTTACATCTATCGTGAAGTACTTAGGCTGACGACTGAGCACCTTTTGAAGGACCAGCATACCTTCTATGAATTTGCTGATAACCTGCATTATGTCAGCAAAGGAAAGTAGTCATTAAATTATTGGTGTTTACTTGTAGAAGCTGACCACATTCTCGTTTATACTATTACTAGCGGTTCCCTTGACTGCGTCTGCGCGTTTTGAGTTTGTTTCCACCCCTCTCGTCGCAGCGTCATGTTTTATAGCCTAAAGCCTTCCTCAATAAACAGGCTATCCAACACAAAAGTAATTTATCAAATCGGTCCAGTAGTTCCTGAGATTAGCGAGTTCAAACAAGGCTTTGCGTTCGAGGCTCCCGCTGAAAATCAGCGTCGTGATAAACAATACACATGGTTACCACGACTAGTGCTGAGCGGGAGATTTTTTGATACAATCATGTTTTTTTTTTATTTGAAATGGGTTCGCTCTTGTCTCCAGGCTAGACCAGTGGCATCGACAGAGACGACGATGGAGCAAGCTCACCCAGAAAAAGCCTGTTCACTCTTACTTTGAAAATTTTAGGGTTAAAATCCATTGGAAACACTGATGCGGGTAGAGAGTTCCACATTTTTGCTGTGCGCATGTTTTTTTATATTATTATTTTTATTATGTCTGTATTGTTGTGTGTCAAATAAGTGTTTCTTTCTCCCTTTTTCTTTCAAACAAAGAAACAAACACAGAATTAAGTACTTATACTTATAGTAATATCTTTTGAGCCGTAGGATCATCTTTATTTTAAAACCTCAGAGAGATCGGTATATCTCAAGAGATTTCATCAAAATTGCCGTAATTTTTTTAAATTAATTATTGATTATTGAGCGTTTAAGGCGAAAGAAAAATGAATGGATAAAATGGTTGTGTTTTTATTTAATTTTATTGGGTGCAAAGTGTTTATAGTATAATCGCCGCAGATGACAGACACTGTCACGATGTCTGACTGCCCAAAATTCCCATGTTGTATTATCAGAACATTTCGCAGTTCACACCTTTTTGTTTGGGGTCATGCATTGTTTATTTTGGATTCCTTTAGTGGTAGTAACGGAAAAACTTGGTACGTACTCGTAGCATTACTTATGATCAAAATGTGGCGAACAACGCATTACTAAAAAGTTATATGGGAGTTTAATAATACATTCGTTAACCTTCACTTAAAATTAGCTGCCCAGATAGTGCGATTTTTCACGCAGAATGCACAGAAATAATGTCATATATCTCGACTTTGACAATTTGTCTATGCATTTTCTGTCAAAATTAAAAACTTCAAAATTACTGTCTCAAAATTACGTAGTGTGTAAATAATTTTATTGTATCCGTTTAATGACAAAACACTATAGAAACAAAAAATAAAATTATAAATAAATAAATAGTTTTGATTGGTTCTCAACATTTATTTTTGGTCTCAAAGTTGATATCCGGCTCGAAGGACCATATGGTATGAGTGACAGGTTTATACATTTTACACACAGAAAAAACGGTTTTCTCCAAAGAAGTAAAATTTTCTTGCATTAAAGAAAATTGTATTAAACCAAGATTATGTTACCTCATATATATTGAAACTAATATTTTCTTACATTCAAAAAATAATAATCTTGAACTGATATTTGAAATTATCTTTAGTTAAAACAAGTCTCGGTTGATTTAAAACAATACATCTTAACCCAAGAATTTTTAGTATTTTTAATGTAAGTTGATAAGTTATCTTGATGCAAGCTTACGATGTATTTTTATTTCAAGAAAATATTGATTTAAATTCAGATAAGAAATCACTTCACTAGAAATAATATACTTTTAATCTAATTACACAAACTATTATTTCAACAATAATAAATCTTGCTTGAACAAAAATTTTACTTATTTCAAAGTTGTTAATTTAAATATTAGAAATTATGTCCTATACCAATATCGAATATTTTAAGTTTTAATTTATGCTACCTTCAATATAGAATAACCTTTCTTGTTCCGGGAAAAATATTTTTTGATTTAATATTATTAGTTCTTTGCTTTAAGTCTAAAAATGCTTGTGTTAAGCGTGTTTAAAGTCTAATACTAATTCAATACGGCTTAGGAACCCCCAAAAATGGCCGGAACCCTCCCAAAGTGAAATCCTAATGGAAGTCTGGAGTCGTTTTCTGAAAAGAAAGTCAAAAACAACATACAAGGAACCGACAGAAAAAAATATCAAATGTGTTAGCTTACATAAAATAAAAAGACATGTTATTTGTATAAAATGTATTTACTTGTACACAAAATACAATTGAGATGCTAACCATATAATAAAGTAATAAGTGAACCTCATAAATTCTTAATATTTAGACGTTTACATAGAACAAGTGTACATTACAAAAAAATAACACTGCCTACTTTTAGCTGCAGCGGTGCATGCCAACGCGGCCGCCACCGCAACCGCAAATGCCAATGGATTGCACTTACATGAGCTATGATAAATTAAAATAGTTTTATCCGAGTCCCAAGATGAGGACAGAGTTCCTTGAGGTGCTCTGGAATGAGTTTGTAGAATAACTCTGTTGCATTACCACTTGCTGAAATGTAAAACAAAAACAGCTGAAGTATCGTGACATTTCACTAAAAAGTACACAAAAAAACGTGACATGGACATAATTTTAATTTTTGTTAGGGTGGGGCACTTCAACAACACTAAATAATCTGAACTAATCAAAGGCTTTAGTAGCCTTTTAGCCGCAGTAAAATCAAAGGTTACTTACACACAAAAGCTTCTATTACTTCTGGAGGAATATAATTTGCCTCGAGAAGAGTAATGTTGTTAGTTTCGTTCATTGTGGACACACGTCGCGACGTCGCACTTCTTAACACAAGCACTGCACCACAAGTTATATTGCACTCCCCTTCAAAACAGAGAAATTGCTACAGATTAGAGAAGTGGTTATTGATTTAATTTAATATTTTCTTTTTTAAATAGTTTATTTAATTGAAACAAGGTACTATAATATTTTGTAGCAAACCAGGATATTTACTCAAAACAAGACTAGATGTCATTAGTTCAAGAGTTTTTGTTTTTAATTTGCATAAGATATGATTCAAGATAATATTTTCTTCATTGAATGAATTGTATTATTGTGACAAATAAACTTTCAGTTTGAAATAAGTATTTCATTGTATCAAAGCAATAACTTTAGAATTACTTAGATTAATGTAACTTTATCTTCATTGAAAATATTTTTTTCTTGATTTTAAAATTGCATCAAGAAAATATAATTTTTGTTATAAGACTTTCAATATCTAAAAATGAATAAAAATTACTTGCATCAAGCATTGAACTACTATTACTACGTATGGAAATGACATCCCTAAGGAACCTCGTGCCCGGTGAGTTGATGGTCACAGACCATCAACGCATGCGCGGTATCACAGTCACTCACTCCCGCTCGTAGCGTTAACCAATGTGACATTCGGTCAAATAATTTGTCAAAAATGCCGTCCTGCGTAATAAAAACTTGCAAAAATAAAAGCAACAGGAATCAAAAAGACACAGGCGTTACTAATCATCGGTAAGTAAATAAAATGTTAACTTAAACCAACAAAAAACATTTTTCAAAATGTTATAAATGTTTGGTATGAAATTGCCGCCATTTTATTGGAAATTCAAAGATTATAAATAGTGACACGCACAGAATGGAAAAGTAGGTAGGTAATAAATAGAGGTTAGACAATGCGATGTTGTGATATTTCTTTTAAGGTGTTTTACATTGGTAGTTGTATTTTTCTCAAATTATTTCGTATGAAAAATTAAAATGAGAAAATGTTATAAAATAAATTATAAATATCATTCGAGTGTTTGACCCATAGATTTTTATTTATTAAACATTTATTTCTTTAGCGTTTTTAAATAAGTATTGATCGAAGTAAGTAACGATTAAAACATTTTGATAAAATAATTATTCATTCAATACAACTAAGTTAAGTAGGCACAAAAGTCTGTCACTTCTGCGGTTTCATATTCAGCATTCAAAATTTATGGAAAACGTCATTCTGTTGACAGTTCACGTCAAAAAAATGCGCACATTTTTTGCTTGGCATAGCGTCTCTATACGTAGTAGTAACAGCTCACTGGCATCAAGAGAGTTTTTCTTGATGCAAGTAATTATGTCAAGAAAACAATTTTTCTTGCTTTGAGAAATCCTTTTTATCTGTGCAGGCTATATTTTTGTAAAAGAATCTAAGTTTAAAATCAGAGACAAAAGAGTGCTTATTTACTTTAGCTAGATTAGAGAACTATCGCGCATATTTTAGTCACACAATACCGATTAAATTATTATCACGACATAGAGCAAAGACCATATTTACACAATATATTTACGCACCGATAGTAGATTCTGCAGTAACTTTTATCTCGCCAATGTTTCTTTATATCTTTGATAATAGCAACTTGATGGCTCTTTCCGTGCAAGATAATTTTTGCTACCAGGTTTAAAATAACTTGAGGCTAAGATACGAAATAAATCACGCACTCTTGTGTTTGTATTTTTGTTAATCGAATCAGAATCTGAACCCCAGATAAAGCTTACCATTACCATATCAAAAAGTGAACAGTTCTATCAGTGACTTATGTTTTGATGCAGACATCATTTTTATTCGTGGAATTCTGAGATCTGTAAGGTCTAGGTCCACTACAACGTATACTTTGGATTTTTGGATGTCAGTGCTTGATGCGTATGCGCACGGAAAGCAACACAATACGCTCTACTATACCCACTGAACGTATCTACAGCGTTCTGTCTCAACTTTATATGGAGCGAAAGCGAGAGCGAACGAAAGCTTATTTTGACGGTGCTGACAAATTTCGTGCATGACACGCGATGGTGTTGGTCGGTGACGGAACGGTGGGAAAGGTGTCATAGTTTGCAATACAAATAATATTTATGCTAGCGGACTGGACTGTCTAATATGTTGGCCGTTCACGTACCATTTCGGGGGGAGTGGTGCAGAACTGGCCGCTAAGTATAGATTTAGTTTTTAAATATTTAATGTACTTTAATTGATTAAATTATTTTTAACTAACATTACATTTTGCTCCAACGATGAACGTTGGAGTAGACGGGTTCTTGAATGGAGACCACGTCTCGGCAAACGTAGTGTTGGTCGTTGGACGCCCCCATGCCAGATGGACCGATGACCTAAAGAAGGTCGCTGGTAGTGACTGGATGAGAGAACCAGGGGTCGTGCACTTTGGCGTGCCCTTGGGGAGGCCTACGTCCAGCAGTGGACTGCAACAGGCTGATTGAACATTACAGTTTATAAGTTCTTCTAACGATGAGTCATTGTTACTTGAAATAAATAATTTATCTATATATTTTATTGTCTGACACGTTCCTAGCACGGTTTTGGCATGTTTACTTACCAACTCAGAGTAAATACAAGCCAGAACAGAGTTGAACTCGCAAACTCACGGAAAAGTGACGCTCTCCTTCCAAGTGGTTTGGTTATGACGTCATTCATCATCAGTTCACTTTTGAAGTAGATACAAAATCTTTTAAAGTAGATACTATGGTATGTAAATATGTAAGTAATACCTATTTACCAAGACAATGAATGATCTAATTCTTCGCATTCTCTCAATTATCTAATGGTTTAAGGCTGCTGTCACCTACCTTCTAACAAAGTTCAAGTGCAGTTTTCTTCCCAAAAATGACTTAACTGACAACTTTTTTTGACTGATTTGTGTAGAAATAAGCTATCTACATAAGATGTAAGCTCTGAATTTTTGATTCAATCTTTAAAATGCCTGTAATTTGCAATCATAGAAGCCAAATTGACGGTTTTTCTGGTGCACTTTTCTAGATCAGTTGTTGACATCAGCTATCGAAATAACATAAACTTGAAGGGAATTACGTTCGTCTACAAGGTGTAGACTCTGTTTTTTTTATTTATTGCTCTGGTTATTCCAAATGAAGACAAAATTGAAACCATGTTTTGGCATAAAATACGCATCTAAAGGCAGGCGATTATCTCTGAGATACATTGCACTTATTGTGTGTTATTTGATAAAACAATGTTATAGAGGTTCCTATCTTTGACTTAGCATCTAAATTCTTGATTTTATCTTGTGCACTATATTCAAAATATCTTACTAAAGTAACCTATAAATTTGATATTTGGAGCTGTCACGGACGTTCATCTTCGATCGAAATTTGACAGACAGCGCCGAGCGCTCGGAGGGGAAGGGTGTGTCGCTCGTTGTCTTCGCTGCTACTCTTTTATTTCGTGTATGATACTAATTCCAAATTTGAAAATATCACGCTTTGCACAATTTTTATACGGCGACCAATTCGCTTTGAGACTTTATGCAACAGGCATAAAGCCATAGTGCATTTGGATCGTCGATGGTCTCTAATTATAACAAAAAAGTATTCGTTCTTTTGTATCGATAAGTTGTTGTATTTAAATGATTAATCAATGTTATGTAAACTTGCATAGAAAGAAATCCTTATTAATACTATAAACAAGAAAGATTTATATGTATGGCGACTATTTCAAGAGGTTCATGAGTTATAACGAAGATCTTTTATCATATACATTGTGTATTTTCGAAACTTGATCAAACAAAATGTGCAGATACTAGGACCAAAATTATCGACAAAAATAATAATAATAAAAAATTGTCTACAAAATAAAATTGTGGTATATGATGAGCAAACTGTTTCTATCACCAAACAGTTAAATGTCAATTTTAGACAAATACTGAATTATTAAGGCCAAGAATAGGCAATAGTATCAATTCTATTGCATATGTATGGGGTTGCAAATAATAACCTTATTTATATAAAATAAAGTAATATCAGTAACACTACTTTATAGTTCAACAACGGTAGACCGATTATCATGATATTTACTTTGTTGAATTGGTATTTACGTCTTACCCCTTAAGTTATTATAAAACAGGGCTGGGGCGCGCCGAGGCTGGATATGAAGCAAAGTTTTCTGTGGTCGAAGTTTTTTTTTTCACTAAAAAGTCTAAAACTCTTCAAAGGACTCCAATTTAGGCAAACCATTTCTTTTTGAAGTCAGTGCCATCGCATGGGCTCTCTCAAGTTCCATCTTAAGCGACATCTATCTGGGCATCGACTCCAAAAAGAAATGGTTTGCCTAAAATGGAGTCCTTTCAAGAGTTTATTTAAGACTTTTTAATGTGTTTTGTTTTTGAAATCGGTTTTATTGAAATAGTATGGTGGTGAAGTGACCATTAACCCAACAAAATTGAAGACAAATAAGGGCTTTTGTTTTAAGTATTTGACTTTGAGTAGTAAACAAGTAAGTTTATAAATTTTCTTACATCATTCGTGCTTTGGATTTTGAATAAGAATAAACGGACGACAAAAATTAAAAGGTCAGTTTTTCTTAATATAGACCTTATATAGGCGTTATTTAGTTCCACAACCTTTGATACGCACTTGTACGTACATACCATTGGCCATTGGCGTCAATTCCATACTGTGTGGGACTTGTTCATGGCATTAATTACATACGCTAGTAACAGTGTTTCAATGGTTTAAAGCTAAATAAATAGGGCAATATTTTGCTTATTTAACATTACTTTTCTTTTTACCACAATCTACAACCACAACCTAACTATAAACTTGTATAGTAAAACGCTTGTTTAAATAGAAGCGTTTCATGTGATGTGTATGTAGTTAATATGAACCTGTATTCAAATTGTACGCAAATGCCATGAAGTTCCATGGTTCTATCCAAGTCCATATTCATATAATATTTCATTATTGAAAAATGTATATGGACAAAATGATATAATACCGGTGTAAACCAAATAATTAAATAAAAATTATCTTGTTTATCATCTGTTATACATGAAATACTTGAAATCTTGATCGAAATTTTCTTAACTACATTTTCTGAATGTTAGCTATAATAACTTGTGACATATTTCATATATCAAAATACAAATCATATCAAAGAACAGCGTTACACTAAAAAGCATTTATGTGTAAATAAATCCTCATAGCATCCAGCTGGTATGACACGTGGTAGATCAAGCCCAGAACCAATGGCATCATCCACCAATAACCCTTAGTCCCCGTTTATCGTGGAGTTTACATTCGTAAAAAAATACCTACTCTGAGAAGTCACGATTTGGGTGAAGACATAAAGAGGTAGATAACCGGTACCAACCTGTACCGACTGACTAGTGATGTGCCAAGTAATCTATTTTTAATCTCGAAATATTTAAGAAATTCGTTACAACAATCCAAATAAGGACCGACTGACACTAGAAATTGTTTTAACTCGTCAAGTATGTGTGAACGAGACACAATAGAATTTCCATTATTATGCGACTCCCGGCAGTCGTTTGATACCTGACTGATTAAAACAAGATTCAAATCAAGACTTGAGTCGGAAAAGTCTCTATAAAGCATTTCAATTCCATGAAATAGCCAACACGGCACAACACTGGTTAGTCATTGCAGGTCAGTGCGTGTTACCCGCCTCTATATGTCTTCACCCTTTGGATGCATTTCGTTTTTTCTATGCTGTAAGTTTTTTACGTTATTATAACTGTACGTTTGTGTTTAAATCTGTGAATTTAGTTATATACTTATCAAAAGGAAAATGTTCGCGAACGGAATTGACGCGAGCCCTGATTCCGAACTGTATTCACTGTATTCGTAATAGGTATTTCAAATACAAAAAAACTGGTATAACCTTAATTTATCACATCGACTTTTTAAGACCATCATTTTCTGTGTTCATCATACGCATAGCCTACTACCTAGAGATAAAGTATCAAAATTGTTTAATTACAGTAAACATTTTTTTGTGTCCCGGACATATAAAATCGCACACACACATTGATAAATTAGGTAAAATCTGAGAATCTCCAAACTGTCATATGGCTCTTAAAACCTCACTAAACCTTGACGTCTTCCACAAATCTACATGTTTCTACTTGTGACTTAAAATCTAAATAAAATTCCATCTAAAATATTTACTAAGTAGGTAGGTAAAAAGAACACACTTTTAAAAATATTTTTTAAATTCGATCGAGGACCTTATTTTATTAAAAGATACATCATTCATCCATAAAAGCACATCATATCAATTTGGTATCTTCACTTTTTTCGGTAAGTAAGGTAAACACCCCAGTTTATGCCCAGCTTTGTTTACATGACTTGTTCGTTTAGTACTTTTCAGGTAGCGACTTAACAGCTTATTATCAAATCACGTCGCAAATGAGCGTGCTGATGCTGAACGAATCTTCATTGGGTGAATGACCTAGGTATCCAGATATTTTATGCCCCTTAAAGGAGTACTTAAGTTGATTTTATTAAACTTTTAAAATTCATATTTTCAAAGTAAAACAATGCGTGAATCTCACGAGCTTCTAGTCTCGATCGTCAATTCATCCTAATGGGTACCTAGTCTTCGGAGCATCGTTTCGCACGCGAAAGGAGGTCAATTTTGAAAGTAATGAGTAGACTCCGAAATTCCGAATACACCGATACAAACATTTCCTTCTTTTAGAAACCTGTAAAACCACTGTGTAAACAAACGTAAGTTGAACCATATTTTATTGCTGCATTGCAATCATTTTTATATGATAATTCAAAAGTTCTGCGCGGGAATTTATATTATCTTCTTTAGTTTTTTTTCGTTCGAAATCTTTTAATACTCTTTTTAGGTAATAAAAAAAATATTTTTACCACAGATTATAAGCTAGCAAATTAATGGAATGGAAGGAACAACCTCAAAATTGCGATTTGCGCGGTCGAGTTGTGTGGTTGTGTGTGGTAAGGTAGGTACGGGACGGGAGGCGGAGATAAACAAGACGTTAAAACTGGGTGCACTGCCAAGTCCAGTTTTCAGGGTCGCGGCTTCGGAGAAATTGTTCCTCATAATGTGCTAAAAATATTCCCAGAGTGTGTACGATACGCAAAAGTTATCGACGCGTGTTGTAATTGGCATAAAAAACTTACCTTTCAGTAATTGGAACTGCTTTTGATTTCAGCTCATAGAACATGAAATCCTGGTGATCCTGTGCTGCTGCCATCTCATCCAAAATCTTCTGATCAACATTAAAATCGTTCGTCAGAAGAGAAGCGAGATCATAGCCCATATCAATCCCGGATTCATCCATTTTTGAACGGAAACACAAACACAAACTTTTCCACTGCCAATGTTACTATAAAAGATCCATTATAAACAACAGAACTAAACTATATCTTCGAAAACAAGATGAATAGCGCGACAGCATCCATCCTCACAGCTGTCTACTTGTTGCTTTTGTTGACTATACATACGTAGATAACGATAAAATGAATGACTATAACCCAACCTAAATCAACATAGCATCCATTCGCATGCCTTCCTCCAATGTTTATGACTTCTAGATTATGTTAACATATAGCTACAAGTAGATTTTGCGAGCTGGCAATATGTTAATGAAGAAAAATATATCACTTAACATTTTAGTGAAGGATAAACTATTGGATAACAGGTTATTCATAAAATTTACTTAGTGTACCGAAAGTTAAATAATAATTTTGGAAACTAATACAGTTAACAGAGTGGAAACATGAATCGCATTATTTTAACCTGGCAAACAGAAAAAGCACCTGAATTCGTTCAGAAATCAGTAAATGAATGATTGTAGACTTGCAGTGGTCAAAATGTTTGTTTGTGAAAACGAGCGAGCCTAATGAGTGTGAGTGTAAGGCCATCTTGGTGTGAGCCCGGTAAGGAAGGAAAGAGCTCATGAAGAACTTCTTCCCGTTGCACTATCAAGCAAGAAAGTGATTATTTTATTAGAGATGATGGCGATTTTTCAATCATCTACCTTACTTGACAACTTTGACAGCAGCTGTCAATGTCATAATCTGTGTTGTTAAAAAAAAAGAAAAAGCCGCGAGCGACGCTTTTTTGGAAACTGTATTGCTTTTGCTTATTAAGGGCTTTATTTGTCGCATTACGGTAAATAGATAATCAAAATGTCGAAGGCTCACCCTCCCGAATTGAAAAAGTAAGTAACTGATTCCAGGGTTCCTTAATTTTCCCATCATATTTTTCGGTACATGAACATAACCTTATCTGAGAAGCATTGTTGTAACTTTTCTGCTTTATATCCGAAGTGTTTAATATGAATGTTTCTTGATGCTTTTTCCTCGATTTTACGATGTGCGTAGTGAAATCCTGCTTTAACTGCAATCTATACATTCAACCAGTGCAGTGGCATTACCTACCTTAGAAATATTATGTTGTCTATGGATGTGTGAAGATCTTCTTAATCATCTTTTGGGACACTTACAGGTTCATGGACAAGAAGCTCTCCATTAAGCTGAATGCTGGTCGAGCTGTCACTGGAGTGTTGCGAGGTTTTGATCCATTCATGAATCTTGTATTGGACGAGTCCGTTGAAGAGTGTAAGGACGGCCAGCGCAACAACATTGGGATGGTGGTCAGTATTACTTCCCGTTAATAGTTATATTGTAATTCAGAATATGCTCCAAAATTTCACAATGTGAATTATCTGTTAGTAAGTGCCTATTTGTTGGTGGTAAAACAGACCCTGAATTTTGCAATCATATATTCATACCTCAAAAACATTTAAATGGCAAGTACCGGGTCAGTTATTTTTGGTTTTGAACTATAAATTAAGATGTAAGTGAACACTAAAAGGATTCAATGTTAATCATCATCATCATCATCATGGGGTGCCATCTTCAAATTGAAGTTTGGAGGTCAGCATGTAGAAACCGATGCGGTCTTGAGCCCCTAATGTTAATAGAAAGTAATTATGCAGAATTTGACAATTTAGAAAAATATTGCAACTGGAAACTATTGTTTTAATAGTGATAGCTAGATGCCACATGGCTGTTTATAATACCTGAGATAGGATTCAATGTTTGAAACTTCACAGATTAATAGGTCACTGGTAAGTCTGTAAACAAAAGAATGTTGCATCCTTGAGGGGTTATAGATAGTGCCATCCACGAAGGCGCGCGCCGTTTATTTTTGATTAAGGAAAGCGCGGGGTGCGGGGTGTGTGGCAAATATTTTTATATCATATAATAAATATGTAATTATTAATTTCATTATAGCATCATCAAATATAGGTAAAGACTTGCACACATGTACTTAAAACGATTAGAACGAAAATTGGCGCGCGCCTTCGTAGTTGGCACTATCTATAATATTGAATGAGCTATTAAATTTAATCAAGCATTTTGTTTTATTTTCAGGTCATCAGAGGAAATAGTATAATCATGCTGGAATCACTAGATAGGATTTAGTAATGTAGTTATTTAAGGTTTATTTGTAATATGTATTTGATTATAATAAGCTAAGCTAATGTATTTTTTTTCTTCAATGTTGTTCAAACCTAAATTTTTGCTGTATTTTATAGTTCCATTCCATTCCAAAAACCAATAAAAACATGATGCATAGTGATCTTGTGGTGGTTATATTTTGAAAATAAACGATTGATGAAAGTACTCTTGTAAACTGAAGTTTTATTTCATTATATCATTATTTTTATATTATTTTTTTGTGTTAGCAGCTAGAAAATGTGACTAGGCTGAAACTGAAATTAGAAAGCTTGGCTACTTAATTTAATTTCCTGTTTTTTTCGTGGGTTCCAATCCTGTGTACAAGTCTTTGATTTCTTATTGTTACTCTTACTTTAATTATAATAATAATCTATGTTCTGTAATTATAAGAAACTTCCAGGCAGGTAAGTATGTACGAACGACAGCACATCTATTAGCTAAACACTGTGGTATCTTATGCTTGTGGAATAAGGACAATTTTTTAACAAAAATGTAAAGTCTGATGTGCTGGCCACTGTATTACACAAAAGAACAAACGAGACAGAAAACTCGTACAAATAAATGTAGGTTTTTAAATAAATATATAAAAAAAAACATGAAAATTACCCTATCATTTTATTTTATAAAGTTGTTTGTGTGTGCCTTAGACGAAGTAAAGGTGTGTGCAGAAGGAAATTGTTTTTTTACGCAAATAAGAACCCATGAACAGTCAGAGGCCTTACTCTGGACACAAAACCCGATCCAATGGTTATAGCCAACCCTGTCACTCATACCAGGCCGTGCATGCGTGTGACAGGGATGGCTATATTCATAGGATCGGGTTTTGTGTCCAGAGCAAGAAGCTTAGATACAAACTGGAGATTGCAATACGAACAATATTTTGAAGCCAAAAAAATTGAACTCATTTGACCTTTACGGTTGTCTTCTATCTCACTCACTCAATGAAGAGTGTAGCCAGGTTCATGGAGAATATTCCCCAAGCCATTCTTTGTTTTTCTTGCAATAAATAAACCTACGAAGAAGGGCAGTGCGTAATACTTTTTCACATAAGAAATTAATGGTTATGGTTAATGAAATATTTTTAGAGCTTGCTTGTAACAAGCTGCAAAAAAATATTTTTTTATGCAGCTTTTCCCCCGACTGTGTGGTAATCTTATTGACGTATTTTGGCAACACTAAAGCATATTGTCAAAACCATAACGCCCGGCTGTCAAAAGAATCTCTTTCACTTCGAATATTCATTTCAGGAATTTTTGAAATATATGCCGTGTTTTGGTGCAAATCATCATGAGTTGTGTGGTTCGTGGTTGTGGAAACGTCTAGCATCCAAAAAGTAGCGTGAAATTCCACAGGTATACACATTTTTTTCATATTTTCTGTGCTTCATAATAGTACTTCTATTTTAGAGATATTGAGGACTACGTTTATGTTTTTAATGTATTAAACGTAAACAATTACTAGAATATGCACTTCGTGATATATCTGACTACTCACTTTTATAAAATAATAAGCCATAATACATAAAAACTGAACTTATAAGAAATACTTTTTTGTCGTAGTAATAAGACAAGGGTAACCATATTTTACGTCGCGTGCGTTTAGAAAATTTTCACGAAAAATTATGAAATCTAATAAAATTTGTAACAATGTATTTTATCGTATAAAAGAGCTTCAAATAAACACTTTTTATTCTAATACTTTTTTTATCCCACTCATAGTTAAGCGAAAAAATGCGACCGAATTATCCAGGCGTTTTGGACTTATAAAAATATTCACGAAAATGTTTCAAACCTAATAAATCTGGAATCTTTGTTTATTAACGTTAACAAGGGCTTAATATAAGCACTTTTTGTTCTTATAATTTTTTCTATCCGATGCATAGTTTAGTGGGAAAATATGTGCGAATTTTATCAAAGCGTTTTGGACTTTGAAAAATTACGCTAAAATCTGAAAAGTCCCAAACGCCTTGCACACTCTTTGCTACACTCCAACCCTAAGTTCAGATCCTATCTTTGACTGGAAAGTAATTCCTCGAAAATCTTTTATTATTCTTCATATTTATTGACTTAATTGGCTTAGTAGGTAGAAAGTAGTGCAGTAATTAACCTTTAATCCATGGGCTGGGTTTGATTACTGGTTCGCATCAATTTAGAAAAGATTTTCCTTAGGGTTAGGTAGCACTAAAGTGATGTCTCTTATGATAAAATTGTCTGATACCTCTTACACAAGGATCATAATCCCTTATTTTTCCTCAATAACTACTTTTGTTTGTAGGGGATGGTTGGCGCAACATGATTAATTTGGTGTATTATATATTGCTGTTTTATTTTAGTTTCCCGAGAGACCAAAAAATTAAAAATGCTTGGTTATGCAAAATACCATTATAAAAGGCAAATTCTATGCATCTGCCAGGATTTATAGTGCACACTTCAGAGCTGATGAGCCTGAGAGACCAGGACATCTACTCAAAACCGCAGTACCATTTTATGCCTACCAGCCGTGCAAATGTTGCAACCTATTAGTAAGTAATAATCACATCCAAAATTGTTGTTAATGAGGTTTTAATTTTTGTAGCTAGATAATATTTATATTTACTAAAGTGCTAACTTATTCACTAATTCATAAAACCATGAATGACTGATCTTCAAACTAAACAAAATTTATCAAAACTTGCTTTGTTTGTGTGGACTTCATTGTCATGGTGAATCATCATAAAGATTAATGTTGATATTCTTAGTTGTTGGGAGCTTGAAAACTCGCAACTGTTCTGTGACACAAACTTGACAAATATGTGAAATTTTTACACGTCCATCATAGTTTAATCCAAGACCTGGGATCTCTTAATGTTTTGGAAGGATGCCTGTGTGTGTGACAAATATTGACTTGAAATGTTTTTTTTCCTATTTCAGGAATGTAATATTATACCTTCAAGTTCTAACACTACATATTATGCAAATGTAAGTGAAGAAAAATTGACACAGCCAACTTTAGAAAAAAGTGTTGTAAGTAAAAATTATATCAATATTACAAGATGAATTCTTATTAGTGTAAAATACTATAAATTGTTTGTCAATACTAATAAGATAAATAATAAAAAACTTTTCAACAAACTAGTTATAATATTGTTAGATGGCCGTCCCCGTTTATGTAAAGCAAAGATTTATAAGAATTAACCCCATATTCATTTTTATGATGCTTGCTTATGACAGTGTATGTTTTTTTAAATAGGTTGATGAAAATGAACCACCCTCTAAACGGCGGAGATTAAATGATGATAAAACTAATATAATGAACTTCAGAGACTACATCTAATACTGTTGAAGTCACAATGCCAATCAATGCCAGTCAATTGATTAGACTTGTAAGTGTGTATTGAAAATGATTGTAAACTTTTATAAATAAGTAACGAATTATACGATTTGAGTACTTACATAATGTTATTTTTTATTTATAGTTTTTTAATCAACAGTATAATAATTTAGTGGGTGCGATTCCAATATCATGGATTCGCTTTTCCTTTTGAGTGAGTGAATGAAAAAAGAAAAAGAGAATAACCCGGTAGGGCAGGCCACACTGTATAAAATATTACACGGTGTATAGTAGGTATGTATCCTATTAAGATGAAACTCTAATCTCAACTAGTATAACTTAGTTGAAAAATTGGCTACCTACTTAAATAAATTATTTAAAAAAATAAATGTAGTTTATTTTCTTACCACCAGTTTACTATTATTATTTTCAACTAAAGTTCTGCTGGGCACAAAAAAACAAGTCCCGCAATTTTTCCATAATCGGGGCGGGCCGCACCCAACGACCTCTATGTTACAAAATACATACAAGTCTATGGCCACACCGCAACGCAATGTATTGCAAAATTCCTTCATTCCAATTATTATTATTTTTTCAGATAAGAGATGTTTTTTTTATCCTTAATATATTAAGTAATATCCTTAACATATTATTATCATGTATAATAAAGTCGCTCACTTTTGATCGTAGCTTCCTTTATTATTTTATAACGTGTTGTCACCCCACTGAAAGAGACAGCAAACAACCATGACGTCATTCAAGGTCAAATTGTTTAGCTTCAGTCTTTTCTTCATAGTGCAATCTCCAGTTTGTATATAAGCTTCTTGGTCCAGAGTAAGGGGGCTGGTTAGGGTCATTTTTTTTAAATAATTTTTGGCTTGCACGGACGGCTTCACAATTATTTTTATAAGCTCAAACCCAAACCATTTGGTCGGATTCGGACTTAAAAGCTGTCAGTGTCAACTGTCAATTTATGACATTGTCAAAAATTCCGAGTCCTGTGGTGCGTAAGCGTTCCACTTGTATCTTCTGCGACGATCGCCCATAACCGCAAGCGTTGCGTTGCGGTCGTTATGCCAATGGATCGGGCTTTGGCCTTTGGCGTTTTGCGTCTATTTTATTTTAAGCGTTTGGTAACATACAACAACACAAGACGATTCAACCCTCACACAGTCTAGGCCACAAAGAGGGATGGAGTTACGCATTAGAAAGACGCATTCCCGCATCCCGGCAGATGAACAAACAACTTTGAATAAAAGTCGACGTGCGGACTAAATTATTTAACTATCTTAGCGGAGTGATCCTTCCTTCCCCACTCTCCACGTATTACTATGTTGACCACTACACCACTCGCCGCAGTGTTGTCATCGTCAAGCAAGAGGACTGGCTGGCCACTACTGGCCAGTGTGTCTTCTTTTGTGTCGTCGTCGCGCCGCTGCGCTGCGGGTGTGGTGCGTGGCGGTACTGGCGTTCGATCGTCCGCCGTCGGACGGTCCATCATCGGTCAGCCAGCGTTGTCGCCATCGCCATCCACCAAGTGGAACGCACCCCAGGTCGGAATTTTGGACTTCGTGAATTCGTGAATCATACGAACGATCATATATTTTATTTATCTAATGAAAGCAACAACTTCAGGCAAATAAATGTTTTGGCGATAAGTAAGAAGAAACTATGTTTTGATGACAAGTGATATGTGCATTATCTAATTATACGCAAGTGATATAATTAATCGTTTCCGCTAACGGTAACTGGTAAGTTGTTTTTTGTTTACGTTCGCAATGAGTATTTCTGATTCACGTAGCATTGCAGCTGTATAACAAGCATTTTAATGTATTCTGACTCCCACATAAACGAGCGGCCGATATTAAACGGGTCTTTGTTATATTAACAGTGCAAAACCAGTGATCATTTTATATCTGCAGATAATGGAATTATGGATAATCTCAGTGCTTTTTGCTTAACCAGATGAGATGGTGAGGTCATCTTTATCTAGGCTAATCTAACGGTGATTTCTTTTTCCGATTGAGTATTTACCAATAATAATTGATAATAATTGTGAATAGTGTGTTAGCAGGATTTTTTGTGAAGCTATTGCTTTAGTTTTCTAAAAACAAAAGTCTGAAGTGATTTGTATAGTCAATATGGAAGATATTTATTTGAGTAAGTAAAAATAAAATGAATATTATTTTTGCAACAAACTTTTTTATGAATTAAGTATGATACCATCTAGGAGTAGTATGTTTTCATACATCTGTGCACTACCTAATAAAACTCTTTCCTAGATGAAACTTATCATGATTCATAGAAAAAATGGTTATAAAAACTGTCTGATGGTCAAATTGAGTTGCAAAATAGAACCCCAATCTCCATTATAGAATCAGTTTTGTCTATAATTTTAATTGATTATTCATGCTTATATTAAAATATAACATCAATTGTGAGTGAACACGCACAGTTCTGCTCTATTGATTGCAATTGTATTGTCTGATGTTCAGTGTTCATATCTTGAATAATCGCTGTAGAAAGTACAACCTGGGAATAACATTGCATCAATGTTTTATTCAATTTATGCAACATCTACCAAGTAACCAATCCCTTGTCCAGAAATCTCTTAAATGCTAAATGTGCAAATACAAATATCCTCTAATAATCAAAACTCTACAGGTAACAATATAATTTCTCTACCTCTAAGTGAGTGCTATCTAATTACTTAGATTTCTCCTTCATATTCATTATTATCAGCCAAAGGACGTCCACTGCTGAACATAGGCCTTGCCCACGATTTTCCACAGCAACCCATCGCAAGCAGTCTGCATCCAGTGTACCTTGTTCTTCTATGTTTCTCCTCATTTCTGTTCTGATTTGATCTCTTAGAGAAAAAATACCGAGCCCTCCTTCCCTGTTGTTAATTGTATTTATGGAAGATGCCCCTGTCATAATCGTTGTCTGGCATCTCATAACACAAGGAAGAAAATACCTTATTTCAAACCCAAGACAAGTGTTTTGCCTGGCGCATATTTACTATATAAAATTAAATTAATTAATAAGAAAATTGCTGAACATAGGCCTCCCCAACGCCGGCCTTCCTCAACGACCGCTTGTTAGCGGTCTGCATCCAGTGCGATCCTACGATCTTTACAAGGTCGTCTGTCCATCTTGTCGGTGGACGTCCTATGTTCAGTAGTGGACGTCCTTTGGCTGATGATGATGACGAACTAGAAAATTCCTTAGGTGGCTTGGAACATAAACCTTATAAACCACGGGTTCACCAGGCGACACTTGACGACATTTGTCGCCTATCGGTAGACCGCAAAATGGAGACCTCGCCTGCGGGGGACAGGGGCGCGCAGGGAGACGAGACCGATTGCGTGAGGGGTGCGGGTGGCGCGAATACAGTATACACCCGTCCGCGCCGCTCACGCACCCCGCTCTCGCCTCTCCTTGCGTCCCTGTGCCCTGCAGGCGGAGTCTCAACGAAGCGGTTTACCTATAGTGAATCTGTGCCTTTACCATGCTTTGGATTCAAAACAACCTGTATCTTTTCAGCGACGAAGCCACCAGACATGGCTGAAACCCTTGACCCGCTGTCTCCCAGCGTGAACACATCCAGCGAGCCAGGATTGATGAGCAAATTGAGGATGCGGCTTAGCAGCCGACCTAACCATCGCTCGTCGGGGGAAGGTAACACAGGCTTTCTATTCTCCATCTTCTTTCCTCTACTCAAGGGAGTAAAAGAAAGGTCCTCCTCGTCATTCCCCTGCTTCCATTTCTCCTTCCTCCTCCTTCAGTGGTCCAGAACAAATGAGCTAAATACCTCGTGTGTTCATAAGTTTTGAGACGAAAAAAAAGAGGCATAACTTTTTAAATAATTAACTTAAATTTCTAAAATTTACAGTGAACACTAAGTAGATAATAATCAACAATAAAATATATCTTTTATTCAAAATGTCCACCCTTGTTTTTAATACAGGCCCTTAGACGATTTGGCCAATCATCAATGGCGGCACGAATCTTTTCCAGCGGGATTCGCTTTGCTTCTCGAACAAGAGCTCGCTTCAGTGACTCCAAGTTTGGGTGGGACTTCCGGCAGGCCCTGAGCTCTAATTCAGTCCATAGAGAATAATCCAGCGGGTTGAGGTCGGGGCTGGAGGAGGGCCATTCGTTCGCCGCGATGAAGGCCGGAACATTTTCCCTCAACCAAGCTTGGGTGGTTTTTGCTTTATGGGATGGTGCTAAGTCTTGCTGGAAAACCCAAGATTTGTTGTAAAATAAAGTATGAGATAGGGGTTTCACAACAGGCTCTAAGATGTCACTTAGATAATTATTGGCTTTCACCTTGACGCCTTGTTGACAGAAATGGAGCGGAGTGACACCTTCATACGAAACTCCCCACCATACCATCACACTTGCCGGATGATGAGTACGCGAGACATTCCCTGCTGAAGCTGGGACATCCTTGCTACTTTTGGCATAGACTTTATTGTTTTGTCGGTTGAACTTTTCTTCGAAAGTAAAAATTTTCTCATCGGTGAACAGTATCTTCCTCGCATCGTGTCTCCTAAGCAGTAATGGACAACGTTCGCGTCGCAATTTACGAAGCCGATCGTTTAAAAAGTGAACTTTTCTACGGCTATACGCCTTTACCTTAAGATCATATTTCAGTATTCTGTTGACTGAAACGCGCGAAATATTAGTCTGCAGAGCAAGTTTTTTCTGAGTGCGACATGCTGATTTCGGCGAAGTCGCTCTCGGATGATTTTGATGTTCGCAGGTGTCCTTACAGAGCATGGCCGACCACTCCTTTTGCAATCTTGCAAGGAACTTGTCTCCTTGTATCGTTTGATAGTGTATTACACGAAGTTACGGCTTACGCCAAAAGTTTTCACCTCACGGAAAATCTCCATTGGTTTTTTTCCCGCTTTAAATAGCGATATCACGGTCGCACGCAATTCTTTAGTCCCCTCCATCACGATAAAATTGACAGAAATAAATTTGAAAGTCAAAGGTATTAAAAGTAAACATTTCAAATTCAAAATTGGAAAAAGAATTAAATAGCAGCCAGTAATATTTAATTTATTTTTTTAACTTCAAAGTTCGTCTCAAAACTTATGAACACACGAGGTAATATGACATATTGTGTAACATCAGATATTTTTTTCTTATAATACTATTATATTATATCTGGTTCTGAGCGATAAGTCCGCCTTAATAATGGTCGCCGTCGTCATCGTCATAATATATGAGTTTGTCGGTGGAGTTTTTTTCCATAAAATCTCCAAATTAGGGAACATAGTGCGGTGGTTTCCCTCTTGCCTTCCATGCCGCTGTTTAAGAACCGGGGGTATCGGGTCCGCGTTTGGGGAGTTTAACATCCATCTCGCGATGGAGAAAGACAAAGTCTTAAAATAAATAAATATACTTTATTGCACACCGTAAACAATAAATAATACAGAAACATCTTAAATATTAAGTAGGAGTACAATTCAGGCGGTCTTATTGCTTGAAGCAATTTCTTCCAGACAACCTTTGGTTTTGTGATTATACTAAGAGTTTTCTGTCTATTATGCTGCTTAGTCTAATCTTTATCAAGTTTTTGTGATTAAAACCTTAAAAATATTGTTGCAAATAGTTCGCTTAGCATTTACCTATAAATCTGGTTACATTCAACAATAGCTTCCATTGTACTCAGATATCCGTATTTTTGAATCGGCGTAACACTTATGCCTATTGTTTTCGAATTGTACCAAGGTGAGCTAACAGATAAGGCTCTAAACTTAAGTTACTTAGTGCAACTTGAACGGTGTTTGTGTACACACGTGATATAAATAAAATGGGTGATATGGAGGAGAGTTTAAAAAGTGATCATTCCTGGAAAGGTGCGTAGAAGTCTTTAAAAACGTTTACTCATTGTTTGAATATTACAAAAGAAGACTAAAACTAAAATACTCGCTGTCTAGATATAAAAAAATAAACTGCCCTCTAAAAACTGGAATAACGCATTTGTCTTCTATTTAGGAGGAACAAATTCTTTTTGAGTCGGTGCAAGATGTCAAGCTTACGTAAAGCACGGCAGTCTACGCACTTTTATTTCTTGATTTTTGTTTTTTACCCATATATCAAAAACTACTTAACCGATTTTGATTATTTCAATATTTCAATATTCATTTATTTGCAGATAATACATAGTAGTGTTTCACATAGTTAAATATGTACTACATATGCACACCCTTCGTACTATTCCCTTAGTAAGAATATAAATAATTGTCTGAACTAGAAAACAATCATCTCGATATCATTTTTCGTTTTCGAGAAATCCGTAAACAAACATATACATACACCAAGACATACACTCACGAAACTGTTTGGAAGCTTAACTAAATCATCATACCATCAAATTCCTTCATTCATACAGGTCGAATTGAATACCTCATTTTTTTAAGTCGGTAAAAACAAGACCAAAACTAAAATGAATGGCTTTCCTCGTCCTGGTAGTGTGTGGAAACATTATGTGGCATCTGTCACCGCACATTCATTGCTCTCTACTATTACAATTACAAATCTAAAAAATCTTAAGTCAGAGTGAACACTGAATAGGCTTCTGACTATCTGACCATGCCGCGTCCGGTCTAGTCTGGAGACAAGAGCGAACCCATAAATCATAAAAATCTTTACTGTGGAACACAGGTTATATGTTAAACAGCTGATTCTGACGCTGATGATAACTCTATGAAATTTTCCAGGTTATGTGGAGTTCGGTGAGTTCCGTGCAGAGAGGCCGGGCATCAAGAAGGTGGGCACCTTCGCTGGTGTCTTCTGTCCCGTCGTGCTGTCAATGTTCAGTGCCCTCATCTTCATTCGGATGGGTAAGTCGTTATTTCTTTTTTTTTTCCTAGCCTATACTGTCCCACTGCTGGGCAAAAGCCTCTCCCAATCCCCCAAACTACTCCACGTGTCCCTGTCGGCGGTATGGATTTGCCAGTCCTCGCGGTATTGGTCTAAATCGGCTCACCATCGCTTTCGGGGTCTGCCTCTCGGATGACGTGCTTCGGTAGGCAGCCAGTGGGTGACGATCTTAGACTATATTTTCTTAGCACACATTCTGAAAACATGGCCCGCCCAGTCCCACTTCTGAAGTGGTTATATAAGTATATAATTGAAGACAAGGCTGAATGAACGTGAGCAGTGTTTCTTATACTCAATATTTACCGCGATCAGATCCGTCATGTCCAACACATATTGTGATACCCAATACCAAAGCAACGCGAAAGTGAAGGGTTAAGTCTAAAGCTACCACCAAGACTAAAATCATTATTGATTCCCTGTATCTGGTTCTGAAGTTTTCCCTTCATTGATTCCCTTTTATTATTGCTATTACTTTCGTTTTAAAAGATCACCCATTTGAAATTATCTACCTTTTTCTTTAACATATCATGTCCTAAATTCAAATTAACCGATTAAGGCTGCTGTCACCTACCTTCTAACAAAGTTCAAGTGCAGTTTTCTCCCCAAAAATTACTTAACTGACAACTTTTTTTGACTGATTTGTGTAGAAATAAGCTATCTACATAAGATGTAAGCTCTGAATTTTTGATTCAATCTTAAAAATGCCTGTAATTTGCAATCATAGAAGCCAAATTGACGGTTTTTCTGGTGCACTTTTCTAGATCAGTTGTTGACATCAGCTATCGAAATAACATAAACTTGAAGGGAATTACGTTCGTCTAGAAGGTGTAGACTCGTTTTTTTTATTTATTGCTCTGGTTATTCCAAATGAAGACAAAATTGAAACCATGTTTTGGCATAAAATACGCACCTAAAGACAGGCGATTATCTCTGAGATACATTGCACTTATTCTGTGTTATTTGATAGAACAATGTTATAGAGGTTCCTTTGTCTTAGCATCTATATTCTTGATTTTATCGTGTACAATATATTCAAAATATCTTACTTAAGTAACCTATAAATTTGAGATTTGGAGCTGTCACGGACGTTCATCTTCGATCGAAATTTGACAGACAGCGCCGAGCGCTCGGAGGGGAAGGGTGTGTCGCTCGTTGTCTTCGCTGCTAGTCTTTTATTTCGTGTATGATACTCATTCCAAATTTGAAAATATCACGCTTTGCACAAATTTTATACGGCGACCAATGCGCTTAGAGGCTTTATGCAACAGGCATAAAGCCACATAGTGCATTTGGATCGTCGATGGTCTCTAATTATAACAAAAAAGTATTCGTTCTTTTGTATCGATTTGTAGTTGTATTTAAATGATTAATCAATGTTAAGTAAACTTGCATAGAAAGGAATCCTTATTAATACTATAAACAAGAAATATTTGCATATATGGCGACTATTTCAAGAGGTTCATGAGTTAAAACAAAGATATTTTATCATATACATTGTGTATTTTCGAAACTTGATCAAACAAAATGTGCACATACTAGGACCAAAATTATCGACATAAATAATAATAATAATAAATTCTCCACAAAATAAAATTGTGGTACATGATGAGCAAACTGTTTCTATCACCAAACAGTTAAAAGTCAATTTTAGACAAATACTAAATTAATTAGGCCAAGAATAGGCAATAGTACCAAGATAGTATAAGATCAGATTTGATTAAAAAAAACAACAATTTACACACAAAAATAAAGAAAGTATTGATTTATTTCTTAACTAAAATAATTACAGGTATTTAACGTGAAAATAGAAAAACAATATACACGGTCCTAGTCCAATGTTAACAGAGCGCACGCCAACGGCCAAAAGAGGGCGCTCGCTGGTCTGCTTCGGTTTATATAGGCCCATAGTGTTGCCGTTACTCCGGGGTTGCTAACACTACTTTATAGTTTAACAACGGTAGACCGATTTTCATGATATTTACTTTGTTGAATTGGTATTTACCTATTACCCCTTAAGTTATTATGAAACGGAGCTGGGGTGCGCTGAGGCTCGATACGAAACACAGTTTACGGGGCCACTAGTACATCCATAAAAACTGGCAACGGGTAAAATGGACTCACGTTCCTTACGGGATAACTGAGTAATGAATGTACATTTTATGATATTGTGTGTCTGCTGGCGAATAGTTATTATTTAACCGATTTCAAAAGGAGGAGGTTATCAATTAGATTGCATGTTATTTTTTGTATGTATATCATCCTCATATCTCAGTCATTTGTTGACAGATTAGATATTTTTTTCATTTTCTTATAGGGTTTAACTTTTAATTGGTCCCATTGTGGCCAAATCCGGAACTGATGATGAGGTCTTGGTGTAATCGAGGGAAACCCTTAAATCTAAAAGACGTGTATAGTGTTTTTGTACTAGTATTTCAATGTTGACGTGTTTTTACGTCTGATAGTCACTATTTTGTAGAACTGAGCTGATAGTGGAACTCCTTAATGATTAGGAGTTCAGTGATTATGACGCCGGAACTTATGTAAGGTACTTTGTAGCTTATTGAAGAGCAGACTCAAAAGGTGAAACCCCCTCCCCTCTATTTTAATCACTAACAATTTGCAAATAAAATAACTTAAACCGACTTCAAAAATAAAATACCCTAAAAAGTCTTAAATAATCTCTTAAAAGGATTCCATCCAAGGACAAGGTTTGCCTGAAATAGAGTCCTTTCAAGAGTATATTTAAGAAATTTTGGTGACTTTTGTTTTTGAAGTCGGTTTTGTTGAAATAGTATGGCGGTGAAGTGATCATTAACCCAACAAAATTAAAGACGAATAAGGGCTTTTGTTTTTAGTATTTAGTTTCATGGGATGTGTATGTAGTTAATATGAACCTGTATTCAAATTGTACGCAAATGCCATGAAGTTCTATGGTTCTATTCAAGTCCACATTCATATAATATTTCATTATTGAAAAATTTATTAAAACAAAAAAAAATGATGTAATTTATCATCTGTTATACATTAAATACATGAAATCTTGATCGAAAGCTTCTTAACTACATTTTCTGAATGACAGCTATAGAAACTTGTCACATATTTCATATATCAAAATACAAATCATATCAAAGAACAGCGTCACACTAAAAGGTATTTATGTGTTGATAAATCCTCATAGCACCCAGTTGGTATGACACGTGGTTCATCAAGCGCAGAACCAACGGCAGCATTCACCAATAAACCTTAGTCCCCGTTTCTCATGGAGTTCACATTCGTAAAAAAATACCTATTCTCAGAGTCACAATTTGGGTGAAGACATAAAGAGGCAGATAACTGGTACCGACCTGAACCGACTGACTAGAGATGTGCCAAGTCATCTTTTTTTGATCTCGAAATATTTTAGAAATTCGTTACAAAAATCCAAATAAGGACCGACTGACATTAGAATGTTTTTTAAAACAAGATTCAAATCAAGACTTGAGTCGGAAAAGTCTCTATAAAGCATTTCAATTCCATGAAATAGCCAACACGGCACAACACTGGTTAGTCGTTGCAGGTCAGTGCGTGTTACCCGCCTCTATATGTCATCACCCTTTGGATGCATTTCGTTTTTTCTATGCTGTAAGTTTTTTACGTTATTATAACTGTACGTTTGTGTTTAAATGTGTGAATTTAGTTATATAATTATCAAAAGGAAAATGTTCGCGAACGGAATTGACGCGAGCCCTGATTCCGAACTGTATTCACTGTATTTGTAATAGGTATTTTAAATACAAAAAAACTGGTATAACATTAATTTATCACATCGACTTTTATAAGACCATCATTTTCTGTGTTCATCATACGCATAGCCTACTACCTAGAGATAAAGTATCAAAATTGTTTAATTACAGTTAACATTTTTTTGTGTCCCGGACATATAAAATCGCACACACACATTGATAAATTCGGTAAAATCTGAGAATCTCCAGACTGTCATATGGCTCTTAATGTTTAAATTCAGATATAGTGATCATGACTGTACGACTCATGTTGGATTTGGGAAATATTATTTTATTCCTATTGCATTGCTTGTCTATTAGTGGCATGCCCACTAAAACGGCTTAGTAATTAGTTTTGCTTGGTAGAGACACCCAAATTGTAAGCGTGCATTGTTCAAAAGCTGAATGAAACTTTTTTCAACACGTAACCAGCTTAATTATACAACATTATTATTTTATAATCCACATGACACACTCGCTGATAATTGTTTACCAAATCCGTCATACAGTTATTGTTTTTTCGTTTGAATGTTATCAAACACCCCGGTCCGTGCTCTCTGACTCAAGGTCGTCATCTGTCGATTGTCACACTATCAGGGAAAGCGTTGTCAATTCGATGGATAGGACCTTCGGTCAGCGTCCGTTATTTTTTTGCTGTTGCACAATTGTGTAATTGCAAATTTTGGAGGCTTCTAGAACTAAATAGTCTAGCTAGAACTCTAGATGTTTGACTCTAGCTAGAGGACCCTTTGTTAACTTGTCTGTCTTGAGTACGATTCCTCGGCGTAGTCCTATGGTAGATACGACCCATTAATTACATTAATTCAATCTATAAGAATGCACACGGAACTTAATAATATTGCAGTAGAATTCAACAGCTAAATAAATATCTGGGTACCTAATTACGATTTCCATAAACGGTAACACTTTCTCTTATGATTTGATTAACATAGATTGCGGAAAGCTATTTTCGGCCTATTATTATAAGTAAACGACTCTTTAAGTATCTTACTATACTAGTTCTTAATTTAATTAAAACATTAATCTTCTTTAGCTGTCTTAGAGTGAAGTCACTGCCAAGGACTTCTTTGTTGAATTTTATTACACCATAGTGAGTACATAACCATGTCTTCGTTTCTAAAGTACCTACTTATGAAAACCTTTTCCTTATCCATGATATATTCCATGATATATTCCAATTGAAAAGTAGCAGGCTTCATATTTTTTGTCTTTTCTATCTATGCTTTCTAGCCATAGTTATAACGAACTATTTCTTTCAGTATTCTACCAGTACGCGATGAAAATAAAGAAGCCAAAATTATTTTTATGTCAAATTCTGGTGTGATTTCCGGAGTAATAATAGTCCCCCTAGCCGATTTTCGACTACGGTGGCCAGTCACAACGACTATAACCGACTGCGCGGGACATATTATAGTGCACAAGTGTGTGCGCAAACACAGGTGTACTCTCTATTCCTCTCATAACCCGCTGGGACAGCAATCTGACGCGACCGGAGAGAGCTAAGGCGCAGGACCAACGGCTTTACGTGCTTTTCCGAGGCACGGCGGTGAAACACCACCAACTTCCAAACTCCGGGCTGCCCTAAGAATTTCTGAACAGAAAAACCCAGGTTCAATTTTGGCCCGACTAGGGGATCGAACCCGGGACTTTAAAATGCGACTTATTAACTGCTGCGCCACCAAAGTACTCCAATATGAATTCATACATCCTACTACTATTATAAAGGCGAAAGTTTGTAAGTATGGATGTATGGATGTATGGATGTATGGATGTATGGATGTATGGATGTTTGTTACTCTTTCACGTAAAAACTACTGAATGGATTTGAATGAAACTTTACCACAATATAGCTTATACATCAGAATAACATATAGGCTACAATTTTTGAGGTTTCTAATGTGAGGTCGTAAAAAAACTCATTTTTTGCGCTTACATTGCAAACGAACCTGAAGTCCACGCGAACGAAGTCGCGGGCAAAAGCTAGTTTAATAATACACGGATACAATTAGACTTGGTCACATTTGAATTACTATAAATTACTTGTAAAGTTTTCCCTCTTTATCTGTGTGTAGTCATAACATTTGCGGATTAAGTAGGACGCATGCGCGGTCTACACTGACATAATTTAATTGCTCTGATAGTGAGAACACTCGTTTAATTGTTAGTTCAGCAATAATTGTTGGTAATTGCTAGTTTTGTACAGAATCGAATGAATGCAATAATGTATAAATACTAGGATTCCTACACGCTCTTTTGATTGGTTTGTGATTAATTAATTAATCAAAACATTTATTTTCGGTTAATGCAATTAAACCTTTAGTTTATTATGCTGACAATTTGAAAACTGTAAGCAGCTTTTACTTAACTATTTCATTTGTTTTTTATTTTAAAAAAATAATTGAAATGAAATATCGGTAAAATATTTCCATATCATACCACTGTCACTTTTATTTAAAACGTTTTATTACTTTTTCTCTATGAAACATAATAAGTGATCTTTAAATTGAAGAATAAACGTCATAAGTTTTTATTGCATACAAAAAAAAAGCATTTAACAAATATCAACTAGTCTCTAATAGTGTTTTAAAACCTCTGTAAACATACATATGATAAAAAGTCATTTATTTCTGCATATGGCCCATTTATACACATCCTAATAAAAATCCTACTGTTTATTGTTTAATTATTCACATGTGAATTAAAACAAAATCGCAGCTTAGGACGTCCACCGACAAGATGGACAGACGACCTCGTAAAAATCGCAGGATCGCACTGGATGCAGACCGCTCACAACCCAGTAAGCACATAACTTGTATATTAACCAAAACAGACACATAATTATGTCTTGAAGTCATATTAATTCTTTTAATCGTCACTATCCAAATATTAATACTCTATAAAGGCATTTATTTCATCAAATAATGCTTACTGCTATATTATAGTTAGCAAAAAATTTTTACAATGTCAAAAATCTTAAATTGACGTAGGATAATTTTAAATTACAGCTTCTAAAACAGCTTTCAAACTTACACTAAGACTATTATCCTACATTGGTAATTTGAAATACTTTACGCTTTAAATAAGCATTAATAAATTATTTTATAGTGCTTTGGAACGTATTTTGATTTTTTTAGGAATAAAAGCTTTCTAATAGTTCATGATCGTGTTAAATTAATGCTTGTCCTATATTAGCATTGACTTTATAACAAATAATGCCTTTGCTCCGTTTTCTCTCTGATCTATTCATCTCTACAGTATTTAGCTATATTTTGATCGAAATAAAAATATTATTAGAACTATGAGTAATAATATTATCGTAATTTGAATTTACAAAATAGTTATTTATAATGGCGAATATATTACAACGGCTAGCTTAAGCAATGGATAAAAAGGCTTTAGTTGCTTGATAAAAATCTTGGCTAATTAACCAAATGATTACGGTACCCTGCTAAGCTCGATAATGATCAGTCACTATAAACGTACTCGTATAATGAGTTTAAGCATTATAACATATTTCTGAAGTGCTGTTATATGGCTGAACACAATAAGCAAGTGTCTTGTATAGTGCAATACGAGCTCTAATTTTTGTAACAGTCCATATTAAAATTAACAGCACTATAATGCCATCGTCAAATGCCTAAAGCTTTAATTTTATTTGTCGCCATTTGCTTTCATTTTCCTTTTTTACAAAATGAATACAAGTCACTATAATATCGGACTAGAAAGGGAATGAATCATTTTTATTTTGTACGGATACCTTTATAAGCTACTTTATTTGTTAAACCTATTGCTAAAGGCTAATTATTATATTTGTTAACCTAAGCATATAAAACTAGGTTATGTTTTTAAAAAAATATATACTATAATAAAGTATTTTAGCGAGGGCGCGTGTATTCTTTACTAATAATATGTATATTTCACCCGACAAACTGATTTGCGCAGCTAATTTCACTCAAAACAGTCAGAAATAAAGGCGGTACTACCCATTCAATAATTGTCACATTTAATTATTTCAGGTCCATAAAGTTGCATGATATCAATAGTAGAATAATTATATTTTTAAAATCAATAAGATTTTCTTTTTTACAGAGGAAGTAAAACAATAAGCATTGTAATGAAAATTTAATAACAGATTTTAATTTTAAAAGCTATATATTAACTGTATTAAAGTCGCAAAAAATGCCATTTGTTTATTCCTATGCTCATAACTGACTTTATTAATGAAGTAAAATAATAATTTTAATGCTACTAAATAGCGTTTATATAACTGAACGCTGTCTAAAAGGGGGGCCCAAATTTTACTTAAAAGAGTCGTACATTAGAAATACAGCCGATATACGATTTGGTTATAATGCTTTGTACATGAACTCGTGCTATCATAAGTTTGTTAAAATGGTGTTGTGTGCTTGCTGGGAACCGGTCGTTGTGGAAAGCCGTGGGGGAGGCCTATGTTCAGCAGTGGACGTCCTTTGGCTGATAAAGATGATGATGATGATGAATTAAAACACTAATAAACATATCGTTTGCTCCTGCCAATCGAAGTAACCCTGTTCTTCATCTTTACTTTTCAGGGTACCTGGTCGGCAATGCTGGTCTGCTAGTCACACTGGGTCAGTTCGGGCTTGCCTACCTGATCGTACTGTTCACTGTGACGTCCATCTGTGCCGTCTCTACCAACGGGGCGGTGGAGGGGGGAGGGGTGTATTGTATCCTTTTGATATATCGTACATAACCTTTGGTGTATTTCACAATGTAATAAGTTCTATGTAAATGAAAAATGCAGACCGCTCACAACCGGTCGTTGTGGTTCAGCAGTGGACGTCCTTTGGCTGATAATGATGATGATGATGATGAATTAGTTCTAGTTTGCGTTGTCTGACCCATACTTCATACGGAATGACGTTCCATATTTGAATTATTAGTTTTTTAGTGCTTGCAAAATAATTAAAAGTACCTCCCATTTTAGCAATATGAAGAACATGTAACTTGATTGAATCTTGATTATCGGGCATATAAAACCATAAAAATAGCCGTTGCTGTCATGTAGAATTATCCACAAAATAACGTAAATTGTAGTACCTAATGAAAGTTTCTTTTAGATGCAACTATTCCAATATCAAAACATCTTATCAAGTCGATGAGTCCCTGTATGCATAAGAAATGAGAAGCATTTTCGATTTGTATCCCTTTCACTCTTTATGATAAGGAGTCTAACACTACCAGTCTTTTAATTTGATTTTGTAAGTTATTCCAAACGCTTGACATTAAATGTATCAATAAATATTGCCTGAACCATTTCTCAGTCATGATAAGCAGAACGCTAGGTCCCGAGTTCGGCGGAGCCATCGGAACATTATTCTTCTTCGCCAACGTCGTATCCAGCGCGCTATGTATATCTGCGTGCACTGAAGCTCTGGTGGAGAACTTTGGACCTAATGGTATGTATGTAACGATAGAGTCTACTCTTTGTGTGTAATTTTAAGTCATAGAACGTTAGTTAATAGAGTTTGGTGGAGCGATAGGAACATTATTCTTCTTCGCCAACGTCGTATCCAGCGCGCTATGTATATCTGCGTGCACTGAAGCTCTCGTGGAGAACATTGGTGAGTTGTCATAGAGTCTATCAGTTGGCCCGGTAGATTGATAGTTTTGTCTGAAAAGTTTTCCAGAAGGTTTTGAAAATAAGTGATTTTGTTAATTTTTGGAGAGAAGATTTATAAAAAAATACATCCCTAACAGTAAAAAATATATAAATCTTCGCGAAAGATCCAGAAATTGTGTTTTAATGAATCTCTAGATAACTGTTCCTATTCGCATTTTCAGGGTACCTAGTGAACTCCAACCCCGGCATACCAGACGGCTGGTGGTACCGGTTCCTGTACCGCTCGTGCCTCAACGGCGCCGGGCTGGGCGTGTCGCTGGCGGGCGCGGCGCTGTTCGCGCGCACCAGCCTCGCCATCTGGGCCACCATGCTCGTGTGCCTCAGCAGTGCATTCATCAGCTTCTTCGTTACGGCTCCCATGAGCGTAAGTCTTACAAACGAGCGCGTGTGCGTGTGCGTGTGCGCGCGCGTGTGTGTGTGTGTGTGTGAGTGTGTGTGTGCGTGCCAGCGTGCGTGCGTGCGTGCGTGTGCGTGTGGGTGTGTGTGTGTGTATATGTGGCTAGAGAGAGACATCTCACAACAAGACGCACTGCGGATAATCACCCATTACGTCGTTGTCATAATCACTTACGTCATAATAAACTGAGTTTTAAAGTAAAATTCTATGCTAAATTATTTTTTTAATTGATACGAATATATTTTCTTCTAAACGACACGAATGTGTGGTCCGTCCAGCCTGCACCGACTGATGTACTTACCTTTGATGATTTTGATTTTACGGCAGCTAGTGGTGACTGAGTTTGTTCCGGCGTTTCTTCTCAGCACTTGCCTAATTGTCTGTGTTCTGTCTCGAAGCGCTGGTAGGGCCCAAAAGATAAGGAGACATGTTTCGGCCCTTTCAGGGCACATTTATTTTTATTTTTTTTATTGTATATTTTGACGTTCATAAGTGTCATTTCATGACCTAAATTGAAATAAAGATTTTGAATTTGAATTTTGAATTTTCTTCCACAGATACCGAAACCAGATACCAACCTAATCTCGAACGAGACCAGCTTTAACTACACTGGTCTCAGTATGGACACGTTCATGGAGAACCTATACCCGTCTTATGGAAAGGACTACACCACAAGTAATGGCGAAATGGTGGACTTCGCTTCTGTGTTCGGTGTGCTGTTTATCGGCGTCACTGGTGTCATGGCCGGCGCTAATATGAGCGGTGAGTTTAATATACAGGGCGTAACAAAAGGCTTAACGAAGCCGAATACCACTTATTCCCTATACCTGGGAAATGATGATATTGACAGTCAAAGTGAAAAAATAAACTTCTTAACAAATGTTTTCCTCTAAGAAACATGTTCAAAATTGTTAGTACTTTTTTGTAAACAGACCATAAACGGTGCACTACGAAATGTATCGCGCGGTGTTGCGCGGGCGCACGCACACAACTAAGTGCGTCCATTGTGTGCGCGCGCGTCGCTACGCCTGAGCGCCCCGTGCGTAAACAATAAGTGATAATTTTTAATGCATATAATTAAAAGCCGTTTGACAAATGTCCAAAGGGACATGAGAGTATTAGGACTCCAAGAGCAAGACGCTCTAGATAGAAATAAATGGCGTCGCATAATTGGGAAGGCCGACCCCGCGTAACGGGATAAGGCGTGGCAGAAGAAGAAATAATTAAAAGTCGTTTCCTAGAGTTTTTTTATTACATACATTTTGGTTCGATGCTGAATGCGAGGTTCAAGGCTTCGTTAAGCATTTTGTTACACCTGGTATTGTAGCACTTGTACAGTTGCTTTTTCAAAGTGCAATTTATCTTAGTTATTAAATTTATATTAGTGCAATCACGTGAACATACTATCTTTTAACCACTGAATAGATAAATAAGGTTAGAAACGTTCTGACAGTTCGTTTGTATGAGAACCTGTGTCGCCGGTGGGCGTTACGGCGCTGTTGCTGCAGTGCCAAAAGCACCAATCAATGAATCAACGCATCAATATCACAAACCAATCACACTTTCCGCTGGGAGCTCTGTGATTGGTGTGATTAGTACGTAAAACCAACTACCAATCACAGAGCTGCTAGCAGTGGAACCATCAATCATCATTCCGCCACGTTCATTCTTTAATGTCAATATACTACGTTGTGGTAAAAGTCGATATTTTAGGTCGATCGATATCGATAACTTCAATCACCGGTGTAATGTATTTTTTCAATATGAATTGAAAAAAAAAACATAAGATTTTAGTTTTGCGTATTTGTATAATTTTACGGCACATTTGATCGCATCAAAGGGTTGTACAATTACCTTCCGATAGAAAACAATAAGAAAAAAAAAGTGTATTGCTATACTTTACTTAAAATAGAGAAAATTAATACTTTTACGTATTGCTTAACATTAATAATTTGATTAAACTAATATTAAAATAAATTGATATAAACTAATTTTTTAATTTATTTTTGACAAAAATTTGACATGTCTGAAAACGCAATATTTTGACACATGTTTGTTGCTCTCGAGAAGAGACTTTATTAATGTTTTCCTTTTGTTTCAACAGAATAGTTGAATAGACCCCACAGTTTTCCACAGCGACCACTCGCAAGCGGTCTACTGTGTCCAATGCAATCCTGCAATCTTCAGAAAGTCATTTGCCGGTGGACATCCACGCTCTCATGCTGTCGAAGGGTGTTCAATGTAAAACTTTTCTGCAAACTTTTCGTGGGAACGGCATTTAGGTGTTGTTGATTATGCTAGGGTAGATACCTACATAGAATAGCCTACTCTTTCTAGCATCCGAAAGAATTACATGTAATTGACGATAGGCGTAGAAAGTATTTCCATTTTGTAAGTCGCGGGAGGGCGCACAATATTTATTTTAACCCCCTTATTCATAATAACTCAAACGGTCTTTTAAACCTATTTTAGCTATTACACTGTTTTGTCATTTTCTGTCAAATGATGACAGCGCCAAGAAAGAATCATACAAAACAGTGTAATAGCTAAAATATGTTTAAAAGATCGTTTGAGTTATTATGAATAAGGGGGTAACTAATGAATCATGTTTTAATCTTATAATACATCAGTAGGGAAATTACCATTTATCGATATTTTTACTGTGCCGTGAGCTACATCCCTATCATTGTGTACGCAAGCGAAACAAACAAATTGGATGCGATACATTGCGTGCTAAGGTAGCAATTTTGTTAGTAATCTGCATGTACAGTCATCAATGAATGTTTTTCAATACTTGGTGCAACAAAATCGCTGTTCTTGCAGAATATTACTGCAACGCTCTTGTCACGCGACTGAAGTACTGCTCATGCTCATATGCTCACAACTAGCTCACCTCTGCTGCACTGACCGGGGCATTTCTAACCTTATTTATCTATTCAGTGCTTTTAACATTGACTTGATTTTTTCAGGTGAACTAAAGAACCCAGCAAAGAGCATACCAATGGGGACCCTCACAGCGCTACTGTTCACCGGCATCTCTTACTGCGCGCTGAGCGTCCTCACCGCGGCGACATGCTCACGCGCACTGCTGCAGAACAACTACGTGTATTTACTGCCGGCTAACGTGTGGCCACCCTTCATTGCCGTGGGTGAGTGACGCTAATAAGAAAATTCAAATTCAAAATCTTTATTTTAATTTAGGTCATGAAATGACCATGAAATGTCAAAATATACAGTGAAAAAAATAAAAATAAATGTGCCCTGAAAGGGCCGAAACATGTCTCCTTATCTAGAAAGATAGAAAGAAAATGAATTTATTAATTTAGGACATCACAAACGACACACACACACATTTGAACGAGTTCACATGATAATAACATACACAATCACATGACGAATTTACACAATACAAAACAGAAAACAAAAACAGAAAAAAACAACCATGCAGTAAGTGCCACGGTGTGCCGTGTGTCGGTGATGTCCAAATCAAGAGGACCTCACTCAGCATAAGCCAGGTCCCCGGGAGGCCCTGGCGCTGGTTTTGAGTGGACCCTTGCTGAGTGAGGTACACGGAAAATAATAATAATAAGTACTCTTACGATATTCAGGTAGTGGCCTAAGCATCAAATTTGGTATAAATGTATCGTAAGATGAGTATCTGCTTGTGCCATACAGTTAGTGGTATAAGGTAAGTAGCTAGACTTTTTAAAGAGATCTAGTTTTAATAAGCGGTGTCGGAAAATGTTGACAGTATTTTATGGGAAAGACATAAAGCTTATGGTTATCGGTATCGACTAACCTTGACGAGCTATAATCGGGATATCGACCATTAAATGACCATTAATAACAAACTTTCATACCTTACTGTCCCCATTATTAAAAATCATAATGACAGATCTGTTTTAGTACCGAATCTTTCCTCTATCTATTCCCTCATAGTACCGATTTGCTAGATCACAAATTGTTAAGTGCCATATTTTAATGCTGAACTAAAGTTGAAATGAATATTTTTTTCGCAGGAATGCTGATGGCAACGTTTTCTGCTGGACTGTCAAATTTGATTGGGGCCTCAAGAGTTTTGGAAGCGCTCGCTAAAGACAACATTTTTGGTAAGATTCTTTTTATATACACGAATATAGCAAGAAATAATATTACCGATTGTCGAAAATGAATGAATGAATGAATGATATTATTTATTTGTCACACAAGAGGTGCTATTATAAAAATAGCAAGGACAATAACAAAAACAAAATGGCGGCCCCTCTCAACATAAGCCAGGTACTCAGGAGAATTGTGCCCAGATGTGTGCGCAATACACAAGTACACTCTGTCCCTCCACTCTCATTAATTCGGTGAGACGGATCCGACATGACCGATGAGAGATCAGGCGCAGGACCAACGGCTTAACGTACGCACCGAGGCATGGGGCTGTCATCTCCATCAACTTCCTGACTCCGAACTGTTTCCGAGTATTTTCAAGACATAAAAACCCAGTATTTTTTTTTGTCCCGACCCGGTATTCGAACTTGAGACCTCTTGGGTATTAATCAGCGAAATAACCGCTACACCAACGAGGCACATAGGGAGTAGGATTTCTATGTGCGGGACAGCACTTACAATTTTTAAATAAATAAATATAAATAGTCTTTATCCAGGCAATTATAATCCCACACAGTTGATTTATTTACACGGTATTCAATTAAATAAAATTATATAAATAAAAATAAAATATATGAATACAATATTTTAATACCTCCTTTTCAGGTTTTATTCTACGGCCGGTTGCTATGCACTCTGGTAATCCAGTGCTTGCTGTCATCATTTCATGGCTGCTCGTGCAAATTGGCATTATGGCTGGATCGCTAAATGCTATTGCGCAGGTAAGTTTGAGTATTTTATACAACGTGTGGCCTGTAATAGCATCAAACAATTTAATGAATGATTCTACAGAGTATTTGTAGTTACCTTGACCTGGTCATAGTGCTCCAAAATGTTTTAACTAAAAGATATAGTAATCCAAAGTTAAAATCTCTAGTCAATGTTTATCAAATTCGCTAACTCGTTGTAGTAAATGACAATGTCAAGTCCTATGACTGGACTCATTTGTTTGCAATACATTGCTGGTTCGATTTATTTTGTTAGAAAATAACAATAAAATTATTTTGCAATAAAAAAAAAAACATTTAATATTTACTCTATAGATTACTTGTCACTTAAAGGGCCTACATTATATTTTTTTGCTCCTATTACAGCTCTGTTTATAGCACTATATAGGCTGTATCTTCTCTTCTCTCTCCACACCTATGTATATGGTCGCGGTCCCTGGCGCCTTACCACTTTTAACTCATGCCGGAAAGGCGATTTTGGCTCTTAAGGTGGTAAAGCGTAGGAGTCCTCGATCGTAGCTATACCATATGTGTATGTTTTGTTATAGGTGAACTCTGTGCTGTTCATGACAAGTTATTTTGCTATCAATCTGGCTTGTTTGGGACTCGATCTTGCATCTGCGCCTAACTTCAGGTATGTTTCAAACTTATATGCAAATGGAATAATTACGGCCTGTTTCACCATCGACAAATAAGCACAAAGCAATAATGCAAATATAGATCTTCGATTAGTATGTGTAGTTTTAGTTTCGTTAGTAGTGGACAAATAACGTCAATGAGAACTTATTTAGACATTGTGAAACAGGCCGTTACTATAATTACTGACGTAATGTTTAGCAATCAAAGAAAACTTTTGTATGTAACTTAAGTTTAAAAGGAACACATCTACTTTTACATAAAGAACGTTCCATTCTGCAAGTACGAACAAACTAAATGTAGTGACATGTCTAGTGTGATGGGCTTTTCTGTTAAAAGTTACAATAATAATAATATAATAGTCCCCCTAGCCGATATCGACTACGGTGGCCAGTCACATCGACAAGCCGACTGCTCGGGACATATTATAGTGCACAAGTGTGTGCGCAAACACAGGTGCACTCTTTATTCCTTTCACTCTCATAGCCCGATAATACAGCAATCTCACGACCGGAAAGAGATCAGGCGCAGGACCAACGGCTTAACGTGCTTTCCGGGACACGGGGGTGAAACACCGCCAACTTCCAAACTCCGGGCTACCCTGTCAATTTTTGAACAGAAAACTCCGATACAAATTTTTGGCCCTCCCCGGGGATTGAACCAGGGACCTCCGGCGCAGCCGTCGCTTTAAAATGCGACCCTCTCACCTCTGCGCTACCGCGACAGTTACAAAGGTTAAAAGCTACAATATTCACTGACGGAGGTGCTCGTAGCGCAGTGGTGGCAGCGCTTTGGTAGTAGATACCGAAGTTAAGCAACCTACGGCGCGGTCGGTGTTTGGATGGGTGACCATTCCGACCATATAAGTGACGTATATCACGAGCATCTCCGTGCTTCGGAAGGCACGTTAAGCCGTTGGTCCCGGCTAATATCGATTGGTATTAGTCGTTAAGCCTAGTCAGAGGCCCTATGGGCGGCTTGATAAAATCTGACAACAAGGTTGGTCGCTTGCCTTGCAAACACCCCTCCGCCGATCCGCACTGAGCCCGCGTGGTGGAGTATGGCTCATACTACCTCACATTTGAGGTAAGGCCTTTGCCCAGCAGTGGGATGCTTACAGGCTAAACTTAACTTTTATTCACTGACGCTCCTGTGTCATGCCGAGTTAACGCCGTCATTAAATAATCTGTCTTTTACCAAAAAATACTATCATTACTATATTTCCAGGCCAACTTTCAAGCACTTCTCGTGGTGGACGTCCCTCCTCGGCCTCCTCGGGTGCGCCGCGCTCATGTTCGCGCTCCGTCCTCTGTATGCCCTCGGCGCGGCGCTGGCGTGCTGCTGCCTGGTGGTGGCGCTGCATCTGCTGTCGCCGGCGGCCGCGGAGCCCAAGTGGGGCAGTCTCAGCCAGGCGCTGATATTTCATCAGGTATGCCATTATTATAGAAAAACATACATACATTATACAGGGTGTGGCCTGTAATAGGAGCGAGAAATTTTAAATATAGGCCCTTTAAGTAATCAGTAATAAAAATAAATTTATTGTTATTTTCTAACAAAAGAAATCGAACCAGCAATGTATTGCAAACAAATGTGTCCAGTCATACAACTTGACATTGTCATTCACTACAAGAAAGCGATATTGATATACATTGATCATGATCATGAATAATAAAGTAAGATTACTATATCTCCGAGTTAAAGCATTTTAGAGCATCAATGAATTAGCTCCTATTACAGGCCACACACTGTATATTAAACTGAGAACCACAATTTTAAAAGCCGGCTAAATAATTAGGTCAAACGGTTAAATCTTGTGCAGAAAAGACGCGTTCTTTATAGAATCACTAGCTTTTGCCCGCGACTTCGTTCGCGTGGACTTCAGGTTCGTCCCGTCTAGTAGCGCAAAAAATGTGTTTTTTTACGACCTCACATTAGAAACCTCAAAAATTGTAGCCTATATGTTATTCTGATGTATAAGCTATATTGTGGTAAAGTTTCATTCAAATCCATTCAGTAGTTTTTACGTGAAAGAGTAACAAACATCCATACATCCATACATCCATACTTACAAACTTTCGCCTTTATAATAGTAGTAGGATTTGTCATTGAGAGACATGAAATGAGCATGACGGCACATGGTTGCTGGTACCATAACAGTGACTCTCTTTTGAGTTATGTCTTCATCGTGCAATAGATTTTATTTATCTAATATCTAGCTATACCTAATGTCTAGCTAGTTAATCATCATAATCATATTTAAGAACTAGGTTCTTATCGTGAAGTTTTTTTCCTTTCTTTACGCTCTTCCGCAATTCTCTTGACCTCTTGATACGACGTAACATTTAACTTTTGCTTTATTTGATGTATATTGCTTACTTGTTTCTTTTGTTTTTTTTTTAACAATGCTTGTTGCTGGTTTTTTTTTGTTTTTACCTAGCTTGCCTACCTTGAACAATTAGTGAAAAAACAACTAGCAATTTTTTTTCAAGTGTTTGCGTTTAGTTACCGTGACACTCTGAAATCAGCTTGCCACCTGCGAATGACTTGATTTTTTTTTGTTACACGGGCCTCATATCTGTTCCCAGGTCCGCAAATACCTGTTACTCCTGGACCCTCGTCGTGAGCACGTGAAGTTCTGGCGGCCCCAGATGCTGCTGCTGCTCGCCTCGCCGAGGCAGGCCGCGCCCCTCATCGACTTCGTTAACGACCAGAAAAAGGTACGGTATGAAATAGAAGACTCCTGGACTAGAATAAAAACCGGTTAAGTGCGAGTCGGACCCGCGCACTGAGGGTTCCGTGCCACCCTTAAATTGAGTTCGGGGTCCAATAACCACCTAGTGAAAATATAACAATATTTTTTGACAGCAAAAAAAAACTTTGTTTTTCATATTGTTTGTGTGAAAGACATACCCAGATATTTCGCCGTAATCTCAAAAATTTATGTTATTTATGTAAGAAACCGAAAATTAAAAGAAACAAATAAAATATATAAATAATAAAAGTAAATAAATATGCGCTAAACACACCAATTGCGTGGTTTCGAAATAATAAATGTTCTTTCTTGTGTTACAAATTGCCAGACGATTATGACGGGGGCGTCTCCCATAAATACTTAAATACATATAACATCCATGACTTAGGTACAAATGTTCGTAATCATCGATGAAATATCTATTCGCTCTATATAAAGTAAAGTAAGTAAGTTTCGTTTGTGGTAAGGGTTCCGACCGAACAGCTGTCGACCTTCACCAAAGAAGAATTTTGGCCGAGGGGTGTCGTATATCGTCGGTTTCGTGGACGGCTACCTGACACCAAGTTGCGCAACACTACGCCGACAAAATAGTGTATTATTTGAATTATATTTTTTTTGTGTTATTATAAATATTTATGTTAGTCTTTAAGGTATATATTGTATGGGCCTTTGTTGCCTGAAACAAATGATTAAATACATTATTTCTTCTGTCATGCCATCTCATCCTCTTTTCCTCCTTATACAGGGTGGTCTATTCGTCCTCGGTCACGTGAGAGTGGGCCAACTGGATGGAAACGGCGACCCGCTGGCGGCCGAACAGAAGTACTGGCTCAAGCTTATCGACCACCTCAAAGTAAGTATACAGGGTGTAACAAAAAGCTTAACGAAGCTGAAAACCACGTATTGCCCCCATTTATATGATCATTTTTCTCGAATGACGCGTTACTGAGATATTGACAGACAAAGTGAAATTTTCTAACAGCAAATCGAACCAGCAATGTTTTGTAAACAAATGTGTTGAGTTATAAAATTTGACATTGTCATTTACTACAACTAGTGAGCGATTTTGATATACATACATTAATTAGGGAGTATACCTTTGGATTACAATATCTCTGAGTTAAAGCGTTTTGGATCACTAGCTCACAATTTTATTGTCCCGAAGCTGTGGTAGGGCCTATGTTGGGACGTGTATAATTGCCCCCAGTACAAAAATAAACGACTTTTATGACTTTTTATGACTTTTATGGAGCACTATGACCAGGTCAAGATAACAACGTATACTCTATATAAAATCGTTGATTAAAATTTTTACTCCTATTACAGGTCACACGCTGTATATAACTTAGGAAGTTACGTTTCAAGAACATCACTGTTAATTATGATTGTTAATATGCTTTTTATGTATGATTCCCTAATATCTAACATTGTTTTCCCACAGGTGAAAGCATTCGTAGAGCTCTGCCTAGCGGAATCTATACGCAGTGGAGCGGCGCACCTAACTCGGTTGTCGGGTCTAGGTGCCATGAAGCCTGACACCGTTCTTCTAGGTTTCAGAGATGCGGAACCACCAAAAGACTTCTTTAGAGAGTGAGTGCCACATTACCATATTGATAGTTAGATGTTATTTAACATGGGTGCGTCTCATTTGTTATACAATCATTTGATATAATTCAACTTTAATAACGATCACTTTACATAAGAATCATTTGTTATAAAAATATATGATATAATTTTGTTTATCATAACGTTTACTTCACATAATATTCATTTTATATAATACCATTTAGTATAACGTTCATATCTTATAAAAACATTTGAAATAAAACTTATCTTATATATCGTTCATTTGATATAATTTTGTTTGACATACGCATTATTTCATATAACTATTATTTGAGATAATAACGTTTCAAATAATGATTAAAAGAAATAACCGTCAAATTAATATAACCTTCACTTGGTATAACTTCCATTGGTATAATTTCAATTGTTTTTTAATCAGTCAGGGATCAAACGACTCTCGAGAGTCGCATAACAATGGAATTTCTATTGTGTCTCGTTCACACATACTTGACGAGTTAAACTAATTATCAAAAATTTTAATTATATTAACCCCGACTCGCCGTGGTCACTTCGCCGTGGTACTTGTCTGCCCGATACTAGAGAGTAATTTAGAAGCCGGAGACGTGGAAATAATGATGCATGTGTGCTTGCTTGCATGCTGCATGCCTGCTTGCATGCTGCATGCCTGCTTGCATGCTGCATGCCTGCTTGCATGCTGCATGCCTGCTTGCATGCTGCATGCCTGCTTGCATGCTGCATGCCTGCTTGCATGCTGCATGCCTGCTTGCATGATGCATGCCTGCTTGCATGATGCATGCCTGCTTGCATGACGCCTGCTTGCATGCTGCATGCCTGCTTGCATGCTGCTTGCCTGCTTGCTTGCTGCATGCCTGCTTGCATGCTGCTTGCCTTGAATAACCTAGCAGCTGCATTTTTTTGATGTAATTGTTTTTATATTATATGATATCATATAAATTGGAGTTTATATGAAGTTATCATTATATGTTTTAAATATTATTTAAAAAGAGTGTTATTGTACATGAATGTTATACCAAATGTTATTATACTAAAGAAACGTTATTTGTTTTAATTATTATATCATGTAAATGTTATATTAAACGTTGTTATATGAATTGATTTTAGCTCAATCGTTTGTTATATGTTTTAAAATTATATCATTCCATCATTATACTAAAAAAGTGTTATATTAAACAAAATTATATCATGTGATTGTATATGTTTTGAACTTTATATGATATGTTGTTATATTATATATTACACACCCATTTAACATAAATAACTGCCTCGGTGGCGCAGCGGTGAGAGGGTCGCATTTTAAAGCGACGGCTGCGCCGGAGGACCCAGGTTCAATTCCCGGGTCGGGCCAAAAATTTGTACCGGAGTTTTTCTGTTCAGAAATTCTCAGGGTAGCCCGGAGTTTGGAAGTTGGCGGTGTTACACCCCCGTGCCTCGGAAAGCACGTTAAGCTGTTGGTCCTGCGCCTGATCTCTCTCTGGTCGTGTCAGATTGATGTCCCATCGGGCTATGAGAGTGAAAGGAAAAGAGAGTGCACCTGTGTTTGCGCACACACTTGTGCACTATAATATGTCCCGCGCATACGGTTAGTCGTTGTGACTGGCCATCGTAGTCGAAATCGGCAAGGGGGACTATTGACTAGCACTAGCATTTAATCTAAAGACTACTCTTTTATTCTGTGTTATTATATTCTTTTGGCTGTATTCAGCGGAAAATAGTGATTTTAAAGGTTTTTTTTCATTTTACCGTAGCATACCATTAAAGTTTTAGGCGAAAAAAAACCTTGTATTAAAAAAATTGATTGCCTGTAAAGTCGGTATACGGGCGAAAGTTATACGTGGAGCGTAACGCAGTTTCTTGAAGTGTCACCAGGCAAACCAATTTATAAGACGTTGTCACGTCAAAACTATGACACTGTTCTTATATATTAGACCGTTCCGTCACCGACCAACACCGTCGCGTGTCGTGCACGAAGTGTTTTAGCACCGGCAAAACACGCTCTCGTTCTCGCTCCATTTAACAGCGAGGAGACAGAACGCTGTAGATCCGTTCAGTGGGCAAAGTAGAGTGTATCGTGTTGCTTTTCGTGGCTGACGCGTTCTTAGCTCGGTCATGATATGCTACAGTGCAATGGACAATACCTGAAGAGTTTATGCACAAAATGGCGGATTGTGTCATAGGTCACAGTCCTGACAGCAAACGTGTCTTGCGACGAAAACCTATTTGCCATTTTGGTTATAAACATTTATTTTAGTATCGTTTATTCTGCTTAACACAGCCTGTAATTTGTAGCTTTTGTTTTGAGTTTATATAGATTTAGTACGAGTTCTTAGCATTATATTCAACTAGAATTTTCACCTAATTATTGGTTTATATCGGTATATCTGTTGAGCCTAGTCAGAGGCCCTAGGCTCGATAAAATCTGACAGCAAGGTTGGTCGCTTGCCATGCAAAAACCCCTCCTCCAATCCGCACTGAGCCCGCGTGGAGGAGTATGGCTCAATCTCATAATTGGGGTATATTATACACTGCATTACCGTTCGTAAATCTTATATACCCTCTCCTCTCCAGCCCCACCTCTCCCTACCGCACGGAGCTGTTCGAGCTGGCCGACGGCGGCGCGGTGTTCCCGGTGCGCCGCGCCGCGCCCCCCCTCCCCGCGCGCGAGTACGTGCGCGTGCTCGCCGACGTGCTGTGCGTCGGGAAGAACGTCTGCCTGTGCAGGCACTTCCAGAGGCTGGACATGGCTGCGGTTGAAAAGTGAGTTTTATTATACCATGGATTGGTGAATGCTAACTTAAGACTTGCTATAGTTCGGTGGATACCCCCGCCCGCGCCCCACACGCGCCGCGTTCTCGCCTCCTCCCGCGCCCCCGTTCTTCTCAGGCGAGATCTCAATGAAGCGGTTTACCTATACTTTTTTTTATTTTTATTTTTAACTAGCTTTTGCCCGCGACTCCGTTCGCGTGGACTTCAGGTTCGTCCCGTCTAGTCTAGTAATAAGTAAGAAATACGGTAACTAAGTAAGCACTGCAGAGCCCTAAATTGTAGCCTATATGTTATTCTGATGTATAAGCTATATTGTGGTAAAGTTTCATTCAAATCCATTCAGTAGTTTTTACGTGAAAGAGTAACAAACAGACTCCGTTCGCGTGGACTTCAGGTTCGTCCCGTCTAGTCTAGTAATAAGTAAGAAATACGGTAACTAAGTAAGCACTGCAGAGCCCTAAATTGTAGCCTATATGTTATTCTGATGTATAAGCTATATTGTGGTAAAGTTTCATTCAAATCCATTCAGTAGTTTTTACGTGAAAGAGTAACAAACATCCATACATCCATACAAACTTTCGCCTTTATAATAGTAGTAGGATACACCAATTGTCTGGTTTCGTGGTATGGAATTTTTTTACTTGTGTTTCGAAGTACCAGACAACGATTATGACTGGGGCGTAATACTTGATAGTATACTATATTTTACTCGAGTTAATGTGGTAAATCTGGGCTATGAAGTCACATAGAAAATTTGTAATAGCTCTGGGCTACAATGTAATCTAGAGCTAATGTGATAACTCTGGGTTAAAATTACAGCCGAAATAAACATGTTAACTCTGAGTTAAAAGTTACCTAGATCAGAGTGGGTTTGTAAACCCCGGGTATTATAAACTCTGGAATAAAATGTTACCCAGTTCCCTAATTGAATACCTCCTAAAAAGTACATTAACTACCCTTTATCTTTTCTAGGAAATCATCCCACCTCAAATATATAGACGTGTGGCTTGTAGAACTACTCTCCCCATCGAGCTCCGAAGCGTTTACCGTCCGCGCGTTATTCGCGCTGCAACTCGCCGCCGTGGTGCGGTCTGCGAGGGGCTGGCAACATTTGCGGTTAAGGGTGCATCTTATTAACAATAATGCTACGCCCGGTGAGTGGATAATTCTTCTTTACACCTCTGCAGACCCTTACCCCCGTAAGCTCCTCACACACGGTGCAGATACGAGCATATTTTATCTTAAAATACGTGTATATAAAATATTATAATATCATTAAGTGTCATTTCATGACCTAAATTGAAATAAAGATTTTGAATTTGAATTTGAATTGTAGCATTTTAGGGTATCATATAGGTACATCTTATATATGTTTTATAGGTACATACACGGATAAGATTCCACCAGCCCCCTTTCACCAGCGGAACACTAGACGCGGGCGCAGTTTCCACCCTTACGTCGTAGACATTCCAGCAATGCGCACTGATAGGTGTTGATCTACATTTCTCATGCGCACGGCTAGGGAGTGGAATTCGCTGCCGGCTGAAGTGTTTCCTAGACATTATAGTTTGGGCGAATTCAAGAAAAGAGTGAATAGACTATTACTAGTCAGGCATGATCCATCCTAGGCCACATCATCACTTACCATCAGGTGAGAGTGTGGCCAAATGTCTGCCTAGATACTATAAAAAAATACGATGTATATATCCGCCTGATCAGTCTTTCACACCCTATATAAAGACCTTGCGATATATTTTATATCTTAGGATGTCATCATAAGATACTTAAGGGCCAGATATTCCATTTTTACGATGTTTCGATTGAGTTTAAACATGGAAACACTAATTATTTAAATCTCGAATCTATATATGTTATAGAAGAAGATTACTAGAAAGCTGGATTGTGGTTGGAAACACGATTGTAATTACTTTGCTCGATAATAATTGCCTCAGAAGTGGGCCCCTTTTTTTTCGTATTTTCTATGTAGTTTTCAAATTATTGGACTTATATTTATGAAAATCACATATTTTAGTAGGTAATTCCATTCTACACATATACATGTTAAAATGATTTCAAAATGTTTGTTATTTAGATCAGAATAACGAAATATCTAAAAACACTTTATTTGACCTATTTCGACTTTTTTGATCTTGATTTGCTCAAGCTACACAGATGTGAGGAACAGAGGATTATAAGAATATACATTTTGACCACATAAGTGAGATCTCAGCTATGAATCAAATGATTTTTTTTTAGTTTTTATCGGTGTTATGTTCAGGCAAAGAAAGGTCCATTTTTTTCATTAGTCTGTATTCTTTCTTACAAGCAGCAAATTCTTCCAATTGTCTTTTTAAGATTACTTTAGACACCAAAGATGTTTAGGGCGTCCAATCGTTTTTTTCCAGTTTTATTAACATTTTCATTCATAAAACACTGATTTAGTGATTCTCACACTTGTGACGATGGTGATTCGCGCAACGACTTTGACGCAACAGTTGATCGTCGTGTCATCTCTGTTCTATACATGCAAGCAGAAATAGCGCTATCTTTTTATTCAAATGACAAGCACGAGATACCATTTCCTCATTCCCCTTGACGCCACTGCGAACGCTGGACCTATGTCAATTTTTGCAATTTTATTTGCGTACTTAATTACGTAAAACACCTAAGAACTAATAATAGCTAATTTCGCCGCGCCGCGTCACGCTCAGTTGGATCAGCACCAGTCTTATACTAATCAAAGGTCGCGAGTTCAAATCGGGGGTATCATGAATATTTTTCTACATAGTCACAATATTTTTTTAGAAAACGAAATAAGTACATATTTATTTTAATTTTTGGACATTTTAACATTTAAAATAAAAAAAATTAAAAATAAAAACTAATTAAATTTTTAGGTTTTTTCTTAAAGTAGCAAATCCTATTAAAAAAACTACATAACAATGAAAATAAATTTCAAAAAGAAAATTAGTATCAAAAACATCATCACCATGCGGATAAATCTCCTCAATGCCATGAGGATGGAACCCCCAACCTCTACGTGTTAAGCAAAATAAAAAGAGAAAGGCTGTAGCGACATATATAATTGTTGTGAATAAATGAACTATATTTTTGTACCAATCGTAGAGATGAATCCGTTTCTATAGTAACAATATAAACAAAAAGCATAAAACACTCATGTCAAATTATTGTAGTTTTGAACATTTTCTCTATTTGGAAAAATCAGAGCTAAACCATAACTGTAGGTTTAGCAGTAATCTCAAATGCTAAAGCTGTGCCCTGGTGACTCTAGTATATTGGAGACGAGAAAATATTATATGAATTTGAGGGAGTGAGAAAATTATTAGGTGATAGGTCTATATTAATTTTATTTATTTATTTACATCTAGACTCCTGTGACAAAATACAAACATTGGAGGTTAAGTTAAGGTCGGTCTAGCTCTCTTCGTGTATGGAACTCAGGTTTCCATGTTATTTACGTACGTACGTACACATTGTCTGAATCGTGTAGTAATAATGCATTGACTATCTATCTCTTATTTGGTGACATGGACTTGAGCGACGAACATGGAGATTACTCAGTATAATCCAATTATATTTGCATTCAGAAATGTCAAATCTGAATAATTTTTTCAATTTTGTTCTGTCGAAAATGTGTGGAGACTGTCTTAATTTTATTAATATAACCGTTCCTCAAATTGCTGTTACTGAATATCCAAAACAACTTTGGTGTTTGTGACACATAATAATTCTATTAATCTTGTAGTTAGCGCGAAATGGCGCTTCGGGGTCACGAAGGGTTCCGTACCATTATCTATGAAAATGGCATAAACATCATATCTGTTGTCAGGGAGTCCCATACAAAAGATATGAAGTCCTAATAATGGGGCAGCCCCTCATTATTATCATTATCAGAGTAGATAAGTTGTATGAGAGCAACCTGAAAAAAAAACTGTTTTTTAAGTTTTTGTTTTTTCAACGGCAACATGAATACATCCTTCCTGAAAATTTCAACTGTCTTACTATCACGATTCATGAGATAAACCCTGGTGTTGCCCTTTCGGTGTAGGAACTCATGCTCATCATAATTCATTCCTTGCAGGGAGGTGTCTCAAAAATATTTTAAAATACATATTTTAGGCGGTGTGATTAGGATATAAAGAAACCCATGCCAAATTACAGTTTTATAGTAAAAAAGGTCTATAAGCTAGACTACAAAAAGTCAAACATGGCAAAACCATATATGGTTTATCAAAGTAATTGTGTGGGTGCGGTGCTCTAATTAACAAACCTAGACAGTTGAAATATGGCATCTAGCTAGGTAATAATGTGTAAGCGAAGGAAAAAATCTGAAAACAAAAGAAAGTTTTTTAATTGTAGGGTCTGAAACCGTTATAATTAAGTGGATGGAAGCTTGCACAAAATATGTATTAATGATTTATGAATAAGCAAATAAATATTTCTATAAAAAGTTATGATATCCCAACAAAAACATCAATGTGAAAAATGATAGCCAAGTTCAATGCTCAGTATATTTGATAGTGAACTTCGCCGAAAAAAGTATTGCATCTAAATGAGAGATTACTACTAACTACTTTTGCCTTACTATTTTCTTACTTTCTAACACATGATAGTCAAGTCATTTTTATAGTTCAGGCTGATATTAAGCGAGTATTTTAAGCGTGGTGTGGGTGATTAATTTACTTGAACCATTTCACGGGACATCCAAAATATACGCGGGCGACGTCGCGGGAGACGACTAGTAAATAAAAAACTTTGATATTATTAAAGGATTACTGAAACGATAAAGAAACCTTTGTCTTTAATTTAGCTTTCCATATTTGTAATGTTAAACGGAAGCGTGAAACATACTGCGCAGACCCTAGATAAACTGGGAACAGGGCAAGAGAATGATGATGATGATTTGAAATGTTATGAATTTCAGTGTGTAAAAAAAACCATGACAAAATTCTCGTGATGGGTGAACTTTGACTTATATACCTACTGGTTTGTACGGAACCCTAAATTTGAAGTGCCATATCTGTAATGGTCTTCAGTCATCATCAATTGGAAGACTGATGGAAGATAGTAGTGAGACTATAACTGTGTCGACAAAAAGGATCTTAATATAAACCACCTAAATGTTATTACATTACATTTCCTACACCTATGGGTTGGCTGGAAGAGGTATCTTTTAGGGATAAGCCCACCTTTGTTCACATTGTGACTTCTTGTACCTATTTTCTGTACATCTTATAAGTGCAATAAAGAATATAATAAATGTTATCGGATATTCTTTCTTGTTTTTATAATGGTTACAGGTTGCTGGCATAAAGTGCTGACCAGTCGTGTGAGAATGAAATGCCACTCTTTGCGTTCCTTGTTCTTTCGATAAACGTTTAGACTAAAAAGCATGTATGGTGTACTAAAGAAACCATTTTGTAAAAGTTCTTAGGGGTTCTGCTAGATGGCGTGGGTATGTTACTTACAAAAGCGCATGAAGTATCTTATTCAAGAAAATTTTGTTCCTTAAATAAACACTAGATGGCTTAATTATACACGAGATTTGTAAGACAAAGTTGACAGAAAAAGTTTTGTGCGGGGGTGCTGGTGGGGGAAGCGCCCCGCACTTTTAACAAGGGGGCGGGGCTTATGAGATAATTTGACGGAATAAGACGGCCTTAAATAATATATTAGCCATATCGCTTGGTAATAAAAGATACTCAATATAAAAATATTATAGCATCTTAGCCGTGTGTGATGCACTTTATTCATCGCCATTATCAGCCGAAAGACGTCCACTGTTGGGCATATGCCTCCCCAAAGTTTTTCAAAACTACTGGTTGCAAGCGCATCCAGTGTGATCCTGCGATCTTTAGAAAGTCATCAGTCTTGTATTTATTTATTTTTAAGTTATTTGATTTATATTTTGCTACGGTTCTAATTCTGGTTGCCACTAATTTAAATATAAAAATAACCCATATAATATATTTTTTCTTTACAGAAGCAGGACAGACGCTGCGAATGGCGGAGACATCAGAAATCGTGCCTGACGTAGACGGGCGCTCGCCGCAAGAAAGATTGGACGAACTACTCAAACTGCTCAGGATACACGCCACTACGCATACTGTGAGTTTTATATCATCACAAACCTTATTTAAATATACAGGGTGTGACCAGAGAGGCAATTGTGTAAAGCAATCGTATTCATTTGACAGTTCAAAACGTTCGGTATGATCTGTCAAACCCTTTGTTCTTTTCCGGTTGACAAATCTTAACGTACGTTTTGAACTGTCAAATGAATACGATTGCTTTACACAATTCCATACCTGTAATAGGAGCAAAAAATAAAATGTAGGTCCTTTAAGTGACGAGTAATCTATATTAAATGGTTTTAATTTTTTAAATTAAACAATAAATTTATTTTTATTTTCCAACAAAATAAATCGAACCAGCAATGTATTGCAAACAAATGGGTCCGGTATCGATATCATATCGATACCCTTAACTACGTAACAGTTATTATAAAAACTATAAAACCGATGTAAACTCAAAAACTATACTCGGATACAAGTTATGAAAAACCATAACGGTACGACAAAACCGAAACTTCGCAAAACTATAATATCCAAAACTTCACTCTTCTCGTTATATTCGCGCCGTCCCTTTTACACACGCATGCTTATCGTCGGTTGGTGTTTTTCAACTTCTTTATTACATCTCAATAAGGTTCAATGTATTAATAGGTAGATGCGGCCATATTACGACGTTTTAGTTTGGCGGGATTTAGATCACGAGAAGTGTATTTGCAAAATATAATTCAATAACATTGCAGTGAAGTTGAGTTTTCTCTGTAACTTTTAATGTTTGTTATTGCTTGGTGTATTTGGTGATATTAGGAAAATATTTTTTTAGTTTTGGCGTGTCTTTGACCTTGAGTGGCACGTGCTGCGGTTGATTTGTTTGTTGCTAAGTTCTTTGTTGTTATTAGTGCAGTATTGCAAATTGCAATTGCAAATTAGTGCAGTATTATTTAACAATTCATTTCATTGAAATTATGCAATGCACAGCGCAATTTATTTAATTTTTCTGCTTGTCTTAAGCCTAGACAAAGCATGAAGGAAAATCGTCGTAATTACTTATTAGTTAGAAATAACCATAAGTGAAAAGAACCGTTTCATCTGATATCGATATCTGAAAACGGATATTGATATCGATATGAAAACTACATATCGGTTATGTAACGGTTTGCCTAGAAAAACGAAAACGCCCATTCTTAAGAACATGACATTGTCATTTACTACAACGAGTTAGCGATTTTGATTAACATTGACTAGATATTATAACTTTGGATTTCTATATCTTTTAGTCAAAGCATTTTGGAGCACTATGACCAAGTCAAGGTAACTACGAATACTCTGTAGAATCGAATCATTGATTATTTTTTTTGCTCCTATTACAGGCCACACGCTGTATGTTCATACATTATAAATATATGGACTCATCGTCTGAAATAAATCAATTTAATTTTATTTTTATTTACTAATCCGTCAAAGTTGTTTCAATCAATGTATTATTCAAGTAAACTACAGAACCAAATACTTTATTTACTAGCAAAAGAAAAAAAAACTTGTGACTGTATAGAATTTGTTTGTTTGTCTGTTTGACATAACATGTAAAACTCAGCAGTGAAAAAGTTTTATGCTTGTGTGGTATCATTTCAATATTTACCCCAAGTACTATAGCTGTTGTTTTACTCAATAAAAAACATAGAAGCTATTTATCGCTTTTAAAAATAACAAAAATAAAATGCACGCTTATTGTAAGTGCATAGTAAATCAATCATTTTTTTATGTATCAACAGCTATACGCATTTTTTATATTAATTTGTTGACAGGTGACAGAATGGCCATCGTTACAAGAACCAAAATGGGGTATTGGAGCGGAGGCGGATGAAAACAGCATATACCAGCGAGTGCCTTTGAGTTATTTGCAGACGTAAGTATTTATTTAATTTTAACACCTTTAAAAACCCGTTTCCCAACGCTCTACCAGCTCCTTTTGGCACAGTCAAAAATAGTATTTCCATTTTATACTTAACTTTTACGACTACCGTTTCGATTGTATAATCGCGATTGTATTACCTTCTGCAAAATTTATGTTTAATTTAAATTACTCCAAAACTAAATTATGTTACGGCCAATAATAAAGCTGGCTGGTCCCTAGCTCAAAGGATTAGCATAGCTATCCAACGCGGCAACGCATCCCGCATCATAGCCTCCTTACCACAAGGAAATGGTTTCGTTTTTGAATAGGTCGGTCTTATTTTTTATGTTGCATGTCTTAGTTGGAATTCTTCTTATTTTACACCCATATCTTCCCAGCGTGAACAACATAATAAAGCGTCGCTGCGCGGATGGCGCGGCGGTGACGTTTGTGCAGCTCCCCCCGCCGCCGAAGCTGCCCGCGGACTCCACGCCCGAAAGCGATCTCATCTGCGAACAGTATCTAAAGGTAAGCTTGATACATTTCAATCCTCATAGGCTGCCTGTCCACCGGAGCGGAGCGAGGCTGCGGAGCGGAGAAACGGAGAAATATTAACCAATCTCTTTCGTCCGATGTTGATATGTCTTATTCGCTACGTAAATTTAAGTCCTCACTCATGGATGCATTTAAACTTGAGAGGTGGTAAATTGATTTAAAAAAATTCAAGACATTTTGTTTACTGTTTCTTCAAATTGACTTAAGCTATATTTCTGTTTTCAGCAGTATTGTTGTGAATGTCGTGGCAGCCTATAAGTAAGGCAACACTGTAAAATTGTGTTTTTAATATTAAGTATGTCAATGTGTGGTGTATGCTTTGTTGGTTGTCCTTAACAAATAAAAAAAAATAGGATTGCACAAAATCTCCGCGAACCACATCCTATTTGTTAATATTGCTCCGTTACTCCGCTCCGCGACCTCGCTCCGCTCCGGTGGCCAGGCAGCCTTAATGTGATGACCTAAGAAGGTTATAGGAATTGTAAAAGAGAAAAAAACACAAAAGACTGGACACACGTGTGTCCAGTTGATGAAACTAAAAAAAAAACACTTATTATGTCGTCATCTGGACACGTCAAGGTTTTTAGAATATCCCACATAGGGAAACTTAATTTAACTTACCCTATGCGGACACGCGTTAAATCTTAGCGTGTCCAGTGATGACGAAATAATAAATGATAATATTTTTAAGTTTCACCAACTGGACACACGCGTGACCAGTCTCGTGTGTCCAGTTGGTGAATGACCCGAAACGTCATGTTTGATTCTCAAAGTAAGAAATGGTTAAATGTTTCTATAGTCTGTGTATTATCAGCTGAGTCGTGTTACTATCGTGTATATCTCACTTGCGCTTACTGATAGGACGACGCGCTGCATATTTCTGTCTCTGTTGATATTCTGGTCTCACGACTCGTTTGCTAACGCGCCTACTAGGCACGTTGTGAAAGCGATGTTTTTCTTAGTAGTACCTCTACAAGATAAACCTATTTTCTAGTACTAATCGTCCACTGCTCTATGTTCAGCAGTGGACGTCCTTTGACTGCCCCACGATTTTCCACAACGACCGATCCCAAGCTGCATCTATTTTGATCCTGCGATCTGAACAAGGGCTATCTTGTCGGTGGACGTCCTTCTTCTAATACTTAGAATTTTATTATTACTCTGAAATTTTTTTTACAGATTCTGGACGAGTTCACAAAAGATCTCTCACCCACCATATTAGTTCGGGGTCTAAAGTCTGTGACGTCCACTGCGCTATGATTTAGACGAGTATTTATGATAGTGAACAAAATTGAGTTTGACAGAGCATGTAAATAAAGAATGGACTTGAATTTCTCACAGAAGTACAGTACATGTCAAAGAGATGTCTATAAACTTATAACTCTTAAAAAATTTAACCATCCTTATGTGATTTTTATAAAATAAAATACTTTTTATTTTCGTTATACTATACCTACTGTACTTCTCACTTTCTCACTATAAAAAAGTGAGAGGTGTTAAAAATTTAAGTTCATTCTTTATTGACACGTTTTGAATATTTGTAGTGAGTAATTGGACTATAAACCTAAATTATTTGACAATATTGACATTATCGTTTACGGACGAAGTAAAATGAAGCGTAATAGCCAAATTATATATTCGTTTATGTCAGGAACAGCAATAAAAATTATGTTATTAAATTATTAGTTCTGTTTTTAGAAATTACAGGTAAAAAACTCGACTTAGGTAACAAAATGTGTTCAGATGTCTCGAAAATATTTAAGAGAACTGTGACAAATTAATTCGTCTGGTCGTATACTGTGACTCTATATGGGGTAGGTAGCTAGAATTAAAAAGTATATTATGCTTTCTAATATTTCACTTATACGCCTCGTTCGAGTTTTCTAGTTCAGTTTTTTCTAAAAATATTTGACCTAGACTATTTTTTGAAACGGAGCTCTGCTCAGCAGCTTATGTGAAAACGCAAATTAACACTTTTAATTAGATACTCATATAATGTAGACAAAATTGTAAAGATAGTTCATTTTTGTTTTTATAGTGTTTTGTCACTATACAAACTTAATAATATAAATTGCACTTGTAAAAAGCAACCGCGACTACGCAACGTGCATACGCCCGGATATCGTAAGACACGGGGTTCGATTCCTCGTCTGTCGCAGAGTTCGGTTGCTTTTTACAAGTGCAATTTATAAAATTGTAAAGAATTCTTTATTTCTTTTATTTTTTTTGCCGAAGTTAAATTATTGTACTACAGCTAATATATTATCTAGTGGTTCTTTTTTACAAATTACCGTCTTTTTAAAAAAATCAGCAGTTATAGTTTGTAAACACTGATTCAATTCCTGGTTTTAGTAACGAATTAAATCTTGAGCTTACCATTGTATACCAAAAGTATTGGTAATAGTATGATAGTTATAATTTAGATATTTAGCTTATATTTTTCTTATGACAAACTAGTTTTAAATTAGTATGAAAAAATTACTAGTGCATATTCTTGAGGCGCGATTGGTATGAACCGATTTATGTGTATGTTTATCGCACTTTAAATATTTACACGGATAGTATTATGTTATGAAAATATTGTAATTATGAATCTTTTTATAATTGTACATTGTTTAGCAAAAAAAAAACACTTTTGAATTAGACTATTGTACCACAGAGTGGACTCTCTGAAAAGATATGAACATCTTTCGGGACCTTGATTGAAAATGATTATTGATCGTATGATTAAGAAGAGTGAAGTATATGGCATATCATTATTATAAGGAGATTATTATATTACATTTAATTTAAGTATTGTATTTTAATCAATTATGACTAAACAATGTGATATGACAATAAATTCTATATTTTTAATATCATGTGTTATAAATGTTGACCTGTTTTTTAGGGTTCCGTAGCCGAATGGCAAAAAACGGAACCCTTATAGTTTCGTCAAGTCTGTCTGTCCGTCTGTCTGTCCGTCCGTATGACACAGCCACTTTATTCTGAAACTATTAGCATCACACCGCTGAAACTTGGTAGGTAGGTGTATCCTCTTTACCGCTTTCCGATTCAGGTACAAAACATTTGAAAAAAATATATTATAGGGGAGGCTCCCATACATGAAACTAAAACCAAAAATATTTTTTTTACTCGAACCTATACGTGTGGGGTGTCTATGGATAGGTCTTTCAAAATAACACTGAGGTTCCTAAAACCATTTTTTCTAAAAGTCTAACGTTTGAGATATAGACGCTTCCAAAGTGGTAAAATGGGCGTCCCCCCCATCTAACTTCTAAACTAAGGGAGTGAAAATTTTGAAAAAAATATGTAATGTAGATCTCAACATAAACTTTCAACGAAAATTGGTTTGAGCAAAATCGAACAAGCAGTTTATGAGATATAGTACATTTTTATCAACCGCAAATATAACTTTGTCTTTCAAACAAACACTATGAAAAACAAAGTTATATTTGCGGTCGACAAAATATTGTGGTATTTTGGCTAAGTGGAAGTAAGAATCCCTAATTCAGTTAAAGTTGGCACGGAACCCTCAGTGCGCCAGTCCGACTCGCACTTGGCCGGTTTTTGTTTCTAAAGAACCGAAAACCTTGCAACATTTTTTGTTCGTCCAAAGTGTACAGTCGGTATTAGAAAAGCATCTTAAGTTCTTCGAAAACTGTTACTACACGAAGAAAACGCTTATTTTCCATTTCATTTGCTAGCATTATTATTTAATTCTGGAATAATGAGATAGTAATTTTCTGACACAAACAGCAATAATTTTGACGAACATGTAATGTTAAATACATAACAATGTTGGCGAACCACCTATGCACAAATATTTGAATACCAAACTCTCGTCATTCAATGTAATTCACCTTACGTTTACCTTATGAAACTTTTTAGTAACTAGGCTAGATCAGTGGAAGTTATCAAACAAATAATAATAGTCCCTCTAGCGGATTTCGACTACGGTGGTCACAACAGGCCTACCAACCTACTGCGTGGGATATATTATAGTGCACAAGTGAGTGCGCAAACACAGGTGCACTCTCTATTCCTTTCACTCTCATAGCCCGATGGGACAGCAATCTGACACGACCGGAGAGAGATCAGGCGCAGGACCAACGGAAAATCGACAAACTCATTTTCAGTTTCTAAGCGCATCACATTTCCCCGACTGACTGTACCTACCCGCGTTTAATTGGCTTGCAGGTGAAGAGCCCTTGACCTGCTCCCTTTGAGGGAGGCATTGTTAGGACCCTATCAATTCCCGCCAAGCCTGAGAGAGTGTTGAGATTGTCTGCCCTATCGGCTGAGGTGTGAAAAAGACTATTTTATGCCTTTATTTAGACATTTTATTTTATCTATGGTGTAACGGAGAAGAATAAAGGCATTGTTTATCTTGGTACAGACATGAGGAGCTTGTGACAATAAAAACATTTGACCTACTTCAAAAAACTAAAAAAAAAACTCTAAATAAATAACGCATTTGTAGACTATTATGCTGTACGTAAGCTTGACATTATGCACCGCCTCCAAATGAATTTATTTCTCCTAAATCAAAGACAAATGCGTTTATTAAAGCTTTTTAGTGCTTTTTTTGAAGGCGGTTTAATTTTTTAATATTTTTAATTTCATAATTTTTAGTTTGTTACCCATATCTCGAAAACTACTGAACCGATTTTGACGAAACTTTTAAGAAACTTATACTATTTCCTGAGTGTTTTTGAAGTCAAGTTTGTACTTTTATCTCAAAGTATTTTTTTTCTTTTTAGATTATATTCTAGTACCTTACCTACCAAAAGGTTAGGTACCTACTAGAATATTGTCAGTACTTAAGTACCTAGTTTAAAACATAAACACAACTATTATAACACTACCCGTCCATACCACACACAAGGGTGGAAATCTCATTACTTACCCGGAGCGTGGTTAAACTCATCATACTGGGATCGCCATACGTCAGGCTTACGTCATAGCCTCATGAATATGTGCTGATTGGGCGGGAGGAATACGGATGCGAGGAAGCTACTCTAAAAACTGTCACTATTAATAGAGTTCCGTATCTCAAATAAACTTAATGGGTTCACTTTAACACCCTTATGCCTTTTATTTGATTTTATTCCTTTTATCAAAAATTAATACATCGCATCAATATAAAGAGAAAATATATTTGGGTAAAACTTCGTAAAATAACAAGTTTCGGAATTATAAGCTGCTGTTAAAGGTGTAAAACTAAATTACAAAATGTGTCATTGATAGTTTTAATTTATAAGAACCATCAACATAAAAAAGGTCTTATGTTGGGTAGTCTAATAAAAAGTTAGTTCGGTTGCTGATTTGCCAGTGCAAGACTGTTCTGTTCGGCTTTTCTTGTTTTTTTTTGCTTTTGGTGTCTTTTTTTGTTGTGGCTAAAGTGTTTGAACGTGGAATTGGTGGAATGTTGTTAAACACAAATATCTATTACTGTGTGAGAATCAAGAGAAGATCCGGCGTCCCCCCCATCTAACTTCTAAACTAAGGGAGTGAAAATTTTGAAAAAAATATGTAGTAGATCTCAACATAAACTTTCAACGAAAATTGGTTTGAGCAAAATCGAACAAGCAGTTTATGAGATATAGTACATTTTTATCAACCGCAAATATAACTTTGTCTTTCAAACAAACACTATGAAAAACAAAGTTATATTTGCGGTCGACAAAATATTGTGGTATTTTGGCTAAGTGGAAGTAAGAATCCCTAATTCAGTTAAAGTTGGCACGGAACCCTCAGTGCGCCAGTCCGACTCGCACTTGGCCGGTTTTTGTTTCTAAAGAACCGAAAACCTTGCTACATTTTTTGTTCGTCCAAAGTGTACAGTCGGTATTAGAAAAGCATCTTAAGTTCTTCGAAAACTGTTACTACACGAAGAAAACGCTTATTTTCCATTTCATTTCACAAACAGCAATAATTTTGACGAACATGTAATGTTAAATACATAACAATGTTGGCGAACCACCTATGCACAAATATTTGAATACCAAACTCTCGTCATTCAATGTAATTCACCTTACGTTTACCTTATGAAACTTTTTAGTAACTAGGCTAGATCAGTGGAAGTTATCAAACAAATAATAATAGTCCCTCTAGCGGATTTCGACTACGGTGGTCACAACAGGCCTACCAACCTACTGCGTGGGATATATTATAGTGCACAAGTGAGTGCGCAAACACAGGTGCACTCTCTATTCCTTTCACTCTCATAGCCCGATGGGACAGCAATCTGACACGACCGGAGAGAGATCAGGCGCAGGACCAACGGAAAATCGACAAACTCATTTTCAGTTTCTAAGCGCATCACATTTCCCCGACTGACTGTACCTACCCGCGTTTAATTGGCTTGCAGGTGAAGAGCCCTTGACCTGCTCCCTTTGAGGGAGGCATTGTTAGGACCCTATCAATTCCCGCCAAGCCTGAGAGAGTGTTGAGATTGTCTGCCCTATCGGCTGAGGTGTGAAAAAGACTATTTTATGCCTTTATTTAGACATTTTATTTTATCTATGGTGTAACGGAGAAGAATAAAGGCATTGTTTATCTTGGTACAGACATGAGGAGCTTGTGACAATAAAAACATTTGACCTACTTCAAAAAACTAAAAAAAAAACTCTAAATAAATAACGCATTTGTAGACTATTATGCTGTACGTAAGCTTGACATTATGCACCGCCTCCAAATGAATTTATTTCTCCTAAATCAAAGACAAATGCGTTTATTAAAGCTTTTTAGTTTTTTTTGAAGGCGGTATAATTTTTTAATATTTTTAATTTCATAATTTTTAGTTTGTTACCGATATCTCGAAAACTACTGAACCGATTTTGACGAAACTTATAAGAAATTTATACTATTCCCTAAGTGTTTTTGAAGTCAGGTTTGTACTTTTATCTCAAAGTATTATTTTTTTCTTTTTCAGATCATATTCTAGTACCTAACCTACCAAAAGGTTAGATACCTACCTACTAGAATATTGTCAGTACTTACCTAGTTTAAAACATATACACAACTATTATAACACTACCCGTCCATACCACACACAAGGGTGGAAATCTCATTACTCACCCGGAGCGTGGTTAAACTCATCATACTGGGATCGCCATACGTCAGGCTTACGTCATAGCCTCATGAATATGTGCTGATTGGGCGGGAGGAATACGGATGCGAGGGGGCTACTCTGAAAACTGTCACTATTAATAGAGTTCCGTATCTCAAATAAACTGAACTTTAATGGGTTCACTTCGACACCCTTGTGCCTTTTGATTTTTATTCCTTTTATCAAAAATTAATAGATCGCATCAATATAAATAGAAAATATATTTGGGTAAAACTTTAGAATAACAGGTTTCTGAAAAAACTTAGTAAAATAACAGGATTCCGAATTATAAGTGAGCTAATAAAGGTGCAAAACTAAATTACAAAATGTGTCATTGATAGTTTTAATTTCTAAGAACCAACATAAAAAAGTAGGTCTTATGGTGGGTAGTCTAATAAAAAGTTAGTTCGGTTGCTAATTCGCCAGTGCAAGACTGTTCGGTTCGGCTTTTCTAGTTTTATGTGCTTTTGATGTCTTCCTTCCTTTTTTTTCGTTGTGGCTAAAGTGTTTGGACGTGGAATTGGTGGAATGTTGTTAAACTCAAATAGGTATAACTGTGTGAGAATCAAAAGAAGATCCTTCGACTCTTCAACGAGGCCATCGTAAAGGTATGTTTGTATTTGATAATGGTATAAATACTTATTCATATAAGTTTCCGCTAGAAACGCAAGACAACTCCGCATTCTGAAATACTTACAAAGCTCTATATTGCAAAAGTTTTCCAAACCACAACTTCATTATAACTCGGTGTTCCAGTTCCACTGAATTCTAAATACTCATTTCATTATGTTTATTTTTAAAAGCTTCTAAGCAAATACTGCAAAAGTTATCTACGAGTTTATTGGGTCAGGTGACAAAAACGTACCACTAAATCTTTGATTAAAGTAAAATAGCGGAAGATAGGTGACGCGCCACTCGAAAGTGGACCGCTAAAATCAGGCCCCCGTCGCCTAATTTCCATTGGATTGCGTGTGCGGGTGACATTTATAAGACGTGTGACGTAAGGAATGTGTGGTGCCATTTTTTAGCTGACAATTAGTATGACATGCCGTATCTACCGCTATTTTACTGTAATCAAAGCACTAAATTAAATTAGGTAACCTATATAGGGTCAAATCATTTTAGGTGATTAATATTTTAACAGTGTCTTTGTGTACATCATAGAAACTGGAGACTATCATATTTTTTGATGATTTGATATTTTCATTTTTATTATTTTCTTTAACATTTTTAAAACAACACCCTGACAATTTAAGAAGTTTACTAACGTCATCGGCTTCACCTCAATCAATCCAATGCCCGAACCTTCTTTTTTAGAGAACCATAACCTAATTTAAAAAAAAAAAAACTGAAAAAAAAAATCTCTAATTTTCTCAAAAACTACCAAATAAAAACCCAGTGTTTCTACATAAAGTAATAAATTTATTGTGATGAATCGGCCCTTTAAAAATTTACACATAAAACGAGGTGATCATATATTAGAACTAGGTATTTCTTTGTTCTTCCTTATTGCGCCGCACTTCCTACTCGCAAGTCTATAGCTAGATTGCATTGTCCGACGCCAGGGGGGCGGGTGACGTCACACCATGAGCTCATCAGGGTGGTGCCCGGGACTCTGTTGTTATGGGAAAGCTTATGGTATGCACTGCCACCCGATTCGCGTATTTCAGCATCTACTGTTGGACTACAGTAGTTATTCAGTAGTGCTATTGTAACTCAGCATTGAAAGGTGACACGCTGCTGTCAGAATAGCGAGCTCTATCCATTGTACTCGTAGTACAACTGATGCACAACTCAGTGAAAACTTAATGGAGAGAATAAGCGGAATTGAAGCCCTGGATTACTTTACTTTTAATCAGTCAGGTATCAAACGAATGCCGGGAGTCGCATAACAATGGAATTTTTATTGTGTCTCGTTTACACATACTTGACGGGTTAAAGGCGTATATTTCATGAAGATGACATATTTTTCCTGCTATGTAAATTACATACGAGCACATACATATGGTAAAACTCTTGTGTGATTTTCTTTGAAAAACGGCCAGGGAGGGACATTTTTAGTGTCTTTCCAAGGAAAAAGTAAACTAAGTAGGTGTTGCTAGGGCGAATGGAGGTTCAGGTTTACAGTTTCATTTTAATGAGGCACAATGTGGCTGCTGCAAGGGAAGCTCGCTTAATTACTTAGTTTGTCTCTCTTTTTATTGTTACAGGGTATTTCATAAGTATCATTAAAACTGAAATACATATATCGTTAGGTAGGTACATGGATACGGCCATGATGCGTCTTTTATGTATAAAGCTGAACAACGAACACAGCTTTCACGTAGATAATACAGTATACAGAGCTTACCTACTTTAAAGCTCATCTCGTCTGATAGGCTTTATTCCTACGTTGTAAAAGCTGTAGCTATGTTTCTTTCAGATATAGATCTAGGGGAAATAGGAAAGGAGATATTCCACGGGAAGCAGTATACCTACTAAGCGAGCTTTAACAAATTAAAACATTAGTTGCACAGCGAAGTAGTTCGGTATATCTAAACATAACATTATTACCTTATTAAATACCCATTATTAAATCATTAGCAGATAGTGCGCTGGCAACTACTTAAGAGAACCCGGCTTCGAATCCCGGGTCGGGCCGAAATTTTTTTCTGTGTTTTTCTGTCTTGAAAGTATTCAGAAACAGCTCGGAGTCAGGAAGTTGGTGGTGATGACACCCCCGTGCCTCGGTGCGCACGTTAAGCCGTTGGTCCTACGCCTGATCTCTTATCGGTTAAGTCTGACTGCCGTGGGAGTGACGGAACAGAGAGTGCACTTGTGTATTGCGCACACATCTGGGCACTATGATATCTCCTGCGTACCTAGCCTATCTCTGTTGGTAGGGACCGTCATCACCGTAAATCGGTAGAAGAATGTATTATATTATACCCAAAAATCTTCTATTTGTATTTAATGGCAAAATAAACAGCACAATGGGCGAGTAGTCCATTAATTCTGCTAATAAAGACGTGTGGGTTACATTTCACGATTGGAGCGGGATGATGCTTGAGATTAGACCGATTGCACACTTGCGTTTTTTTTTGTAACCCCCACGACTTTGTTGTTTTTTTGTGTAATGTAAGAATACCGAATATTACTTGCAACAACTCACTCGAAAAGCTGGTTTTCCACTCCATGCTTGACCAGCATTATAGTGAACTAGCCCTCCGAGGCTTTAACTGCGCGCTTTCCTTGCACTCCATTCAATAGGTCATATCTTGATGTTCTATGGAAACTTTCAAATCCGCCCGTCAGTAGTTCCTGAGATAAGCGCGTTCAAACAAACAAACTCTTCAGCTTTACGGTGTCAGTTTGCAGGTAATGTGAGATAAAGGTAAGATAATACTTCTTTATTTTTTATCTTTTACCAAAAGTTACGTTCCATTTTGACAGCCTTTTGTCCTTTGCAATAGGATTTAGCCGCTTCAATCAACGAATCGTGAAGCTGGACGGCCAAAATCAGCGTGACTCAAAAACAATAACCATTTGCCACCAAATCGTTCATCCGCGGCCGGCCTTACCGTATATCCGTGGTGGCGGTCCACTGACCTATTTCCGTATGTAGGTCGAGCAACAAGTGCGCAGGGCAGCCACGCAGCCGTATAGAGCGGCGATGATTCTGTTACTGCAACAAGTTTCGCACCGATTTAATGAGGGTTAGTGACGATGAAAGATATTTTATGTTGCGTCGACAGTTTATATTTAGCCGTTGGTAACATTTAACAATTAAATGCTACCAGCGGTTAAACGTTTGTGCGCGTTTTGAAGAAAGAATACCTTAAACAATGGTCAGAATAAATAAAATAAATAAATATTGGACACCAATCAATCACATACACTGCTCTGATCCCAAAGTAAGTAGCTAATGCACTTGTGTTATGGAAATCAGACACAACGGTGGTACCACAACACCCAGACCCAGATTTCTACATTGACCCGACCGGGAATCGAACCCGGGACCTCTGAGCGGCGACGCCTTGAATCCCAGCGTGCTTAGCCACTACACCACGGAGGTCGTCAATGGCTATTTTAATGGCCAATCGTAAATATTCTACCGCTGGTAATGACATTTAACTATTAGTTAATTTAACTATCAAGCACGCATCTGGGTCTTTGTGCGCAGAAGATGGTGAGATAATCAAATTATGTACGTGCTTATCCACCCAAGTCCACTCATAAATAGGTTATTATATGATTTGGTAAAACGGCGAAGCGGGGTCATAGGTAGATATAGAGTGGAAGTGGTACTACAAGCTTTCTCCCCAATTTGCCGTCTCATCGGCTGACTGAAAAGAATCAGTATTGAAAATACTTTTAGTTTACTTACTAGATAATCTTTAATGGTAAGTATCAGCCAAGGAAAGTCTTTATCCTCACCATAAAACGTTTTATAGAGCGGCATTCCATATTCCCCTGGATTTTCGCCACCGTCTTTTTTATCGTTATGCAAAAAGCCATGATTGGGATATTGAGATGCAATGCCTCCTTTAAGAGAGGCATGATAACCATATGATCATCGGAGCTTCGAGAGGATGGGTTAAGATGAAAAGTAGTGTAAAACTATTTCTCTTGAACTAGTTTGTTGAGCACTGAAACGCTGATTGAATTCAGTTCCTGTCCGCTCTCTACAGCACTGTGCTAAACCCCCGACACGTAACGAACAAACAGTCCATTGAAAAACAGACGCGCATTGATCGTGCCAGTTGGATATGTCATGGCGACTTAGACAGCTGATCATGCCAGTCGGATCTGACATGGCGACCAGTTTTGACAGCTCTAAGCTACCTTGGTCGCTGTGTCTGAGGAAAGTACTACCTACCCTCATATACGTTACGTAGTTTGACGTGAAAAACTCTTGATAAAGTTAGAATGAAGTTAAGAAATGATATATCTGTGTACAACGGCTCTCTCTCTTAACATTATTAATATTTTTTAGACTAGAATAATTATGGTTGTTTGATGTTAAAAATAAATTGAATATGTGGCCTTTCTCTTCTCAATAAATTCAGATTGCAATGTAGATCAGTTATAGAATTTCATATAACATTCTGTGCTTAGGAACTATTCTTAATATTTTCTTCAGATAATTGTGGAGAACATAGTGTAGGGAAAGTCAACATTATCTTTTCTCTCTCGTAGTAGATGTCGTGTAGAGAAATGATCCAACTATCGCTACAAAACATCAGTAAACAGTTGCAACTATAGTGCTACTCGCATCAATACGCAGATGTAGCCTAGTTTTAGCTAAAACAAAGCCTGTTCCCGCCACGGACAGAAACAACAGTTACGCAAAATAGTGAATAAGCAACGTTGATATGTAGTAATAGAAAGCTATTCACGTATTATTTAGATATTTACAAACTTTTAATAACAATGTATTAAATGTTTGACGCTGTCTGCCGTAATATCCCGTGGGTTTACTGAAATTCCATTTTACATGAATGAATTTTCTCTTTTAACTCGTCAAGTATGTGTGAACGAGACACAATAGAAATTCCATTATTATGCGACTCCCGGGAGTCGTTTGATACCTGACTGATTAAATGATATAACGCTCACACAATAACAGAACATAAGTATTTCGGACACACATTTATGTAATATTATTCTAGCTAACACGAAAACTACACGTAAAATTGTAAATTATTCAACGTACGATATTATGTGTGACCAGTATTTGGGGCAGGACTTGGGAAGGGCTGAATATTTATAAACCTTACTAGAAAACAATTTTAACAACAACAGCAAAACGTTTGGCTCAATTTCACCTAGTGGCACGCTTATGTGCAAATCTAGTGTTGAAGGGTTAACCTGGGAAGTTGGAAATGTCCATTCAGTAATTACTTATTTTTCTCCATTCGGCAACACATCAGACGGCTGGTTGCAGTGAGTCTCATTTTCTAGCACTGTGCTTGATAAACACGTGTATTATTATTATGTAGGTAGGAAGATGATAGGCAGATGAGAGAATAGCGTAGGGATGAAAACCCATTATTTCGTGGCATGGTGTGAAATTATGGAATAACTGAAAAGTTTCAGTAAGTAGAATAGTTAGATACGGGATTGCTATCGTACCATGTGCCGAAATATCGGAAGCTCATAAATAATGAGGTACACCTACCTATTTTTACCTATTACCTATTTTTTAATTTTTACCTATTTTTAATGAATTACTCGTGGAATCTGTATTTAATCTTAAGTAATCTCTCAATGTAAATTTTTTGTTAATTTTAGGTCGAATAAATTTATTTTCTTTCTTTCTTTCTTTTACATAGTAGCAATCCGTATCTTACTATCCTATTGTTAGTGACCATGACAGGTCAAAACAATATAGAGTTTCAATAATGTAGTCATCGTCAGCTGAAACCAACAGTGTCCACTAAAAAAGGTGGTCACCCTACAGCGGTACACTTGTATCGATTAATAACTTGATTTGTGGCAAGGCCGGCCCTATATTATTTAATAGTGTTGCCATGGCGCCTTCTGAGCAAACTTACACGATAACACAGACTGACTTTTTAGGGATCCGTAGCCGAATGGCAAAAAACGGAACCCTTATAGTTTCGTCAAGTCTGTCTGTCTGTCTGTCTGTCTGTCCGTCCGTATGTCACAGCCATTTTATTCTGAAACTATTAGCATCACACCGCTGAAACTTGGTAGGTAGGTGTATCTTCTTTACGGCTTTCCGATTCAGGTACAAAAATTTGAAAAAATAATATTATAGGGGCTCCCATACATGAAACTAAAGCCAAAATTTTTTTTTACTCAAACCTATACGTGTGGGATGTCTTTGGATAGGTCTTTCAAAATGACATTGAGGTTCCTAAAACTATTTTTTCTAAAATTCTAACGTTTGAGGTATAGACGCTTCCAAAGTGGTAAAATGGGCGTCCCCCCCATCTAACTTTTGAACTAAGGAAGTGAAAATTTTGAAAAAAATATGTAATGTAGATCTCAACATAAACTTTCAACGAAATTTGGTTTGAGCGAAATCGAACCAGCAGTTTTTGAGATATAGCACATTTTTATCAACCGCAAATATAACTTTGTCTTTCATACAAACACTATGAAAAACAAAATTATATTTGCGGTCAACAAAATATTGTTGTATTTTGGCTAAGTGGAAGTAAGAATCCCTAATTCAGTTAAAGTTGGCACGGAACCCTCAGTGCGCGAGTCCGACTCGCACTTGGCCGGTTTTTACTTTTAAGCAGAAAAAAATATATATTAAACTGCAGCTTTTCCCCTTAAAAGAAGATAAATGAAAAAGGTCTTATGTAGACGCAAGTTTTTGTAGCCTACAGTTCTTTATAATCCTATTCAATCGAAATTCATTACATATTAAGCTACTATTTGAAGGCACATTTAGTTCACTCAGCAAAATTAAGTAGACTATAAAAACAGACTAGACCACGAAGATTTTGTGACACCAAGCAAATATATTTAAATTCCATAATTACAACATTACTTAGATGTGCTTTCATAATATTTCAATTCAATGTCCACATCATAAAAACTAGCAACAGAACAACAAAATAGTTACCCAAAAGTTTTACTTTCTTGAGATTGTGCAAGTGATTCGGAAGTTTCATTCACATTTGCCAATACGAAAGTGAATCACACAAAACATATAAAATTCCAATTGTGCAGATAAATGCCCCGTCCCCGTCCAAGTTACCAAAAACATATTCAATAAAATGTCACATAGCGACCGAAATTATGTAGTGAAAAGAAATCCAACATGCGTGTGCCCCACTCCCCCCTTCTCCCTTCGTAATTGATTCCCTCCCCCTTCAGGAATGCGCCTGTAATGGGGTCAAAGAGTAGGAGTATAGATAGCCCACTTCATAGTAAGCAGAGGAGAGGAAACACTGAGAGACACGTGACACACAAAATACACGGCTGCTAAACTAAAACATAAAAAAACGAGTGGTTAGCTTTCGTTTGGTCGTTAGGTACTCCAACACACATTGAGGATGCCTGTACTACCTGTAGCGATCTGTGTCATATTGAAGGCAACATGTGTAGTAATCAGCACAACTAAAAGTAAAAGAATGAGTAAGTTACTTAAATTCTTTTGTTGAACGACATCAAATGACTTCCATCTCTATCCTATCACAGTTAGACTTTAAGACTGTAAACCAGTATAACATAGGTATCTTATTAGACCGTAAACCAAGCGGTACTTCTGTACCTACTTACGACTACTGTGCTTATAATGGGGGCTTCAAAAACTCATTTGGTAGAGTTACGTAAGATATAGCACGTACGTGTGGTGTACTTACAGATAAGTACCGTAGAATTGTGTGCACCATAAATAATGATAAGTACGGTACCTATTTACTAACTGTAGATAGGTACTTTCATAATGATAAGATAATAGAGGTTTTACTAGTAATTTGATAGCAGCGCTGGTAACGACATTTAACCATCGGTTAAGTTACTATCGATCACGCAACCGGGCCTAGCATAGTGCGTTAGCTAGCTCTGGTTAGCTGTGGACTTATCTGATCCAATTTTTATTGTAACACTGATTCCGATTGACTTTTGAAGTAAAAACTCAGTCATGTTTTAATGAAATTAATTGCCAATATGGGTTCATAACAGTCAGTCACATTTACAAAATAACTGTCTTATTCTGAATCCTATTTCCATAATCATAAGTTCTACCATGCCACAATCTCTTTCGTCTTTCGTATTAGCTTGCCCTGACCACCTTGTCTGAAAGCTTATGCTATTTTTAACTTTATATTCTACGCAATACGGTTAATTTCCTACACCAATGACGCATATGGTCCACAATATTGGCTCGCCCTTACCACCTTGTAAAGACATTTATATGATTTTCATCCCTATTCTTAAGGCAGTAGGCTTGATTTTACAAATTCGTTATTCCGTGCGCACGCGCCGGTCTCGCACGTGCTACACATCTGCTCTTTGTAAACATTGAGCAGGAGTTGCCAACATTTTTATGGATTTCTAATAATCTAATAACTTTGCTTTTGAATATATGACGTGGTTAACAGTTTATGTAGGAAAATTATATGTTGGTTGGTAGGGAATAGAGTTAAGCAATCTCAAAATAGATAATGAAAATGTTCCTTAAAGAATCGAGAGTTAAAATGATTTGCTTAATCTGAAATTGCCATCATTGTAACCAATAGCAAAACAAAGTTAAAGTAAGTACCTACTTAACAAAGTTAAAATTGTTTTTTCTTGCAGAAGTAAGGGGCTGTAGGAATTTAAATGTATATCCTCAAGCACTGGTAGAGTTATAATAACGTAACAAGTATTAGGCCTTGTCCTGGACGCCAGCGGGCGGAGCGGGTGGTATGGGCGGTGTAAGTACAGCTCAACGCTCGCCGCCCGCTCCGTCCGCACCGCTGTCGTCAAAAACAGCTTCACACAAATCTATGAACTTTGATGAAGACGCGCGCGTCGTAGCCCGCTCCGCCCGCTGGCGTCCAGGACGAGGCCTTAGTGCCTTTGCAGGAAAAATACATTACTTTTCCATTTTTAATATCTTTACCAGCTTTTCATTCATGTAAGACTAGCAGGTTTTCTACAAATAAATTAAGGGCCGATTTTACAAACGTTAGATGAAAATAGCAGCAGAAACTTAACAGACTGTTAAAGAGTAATAGCGACCGATTTTAAAATGACATTCAAATAAATGATTGCCGAAAAATAAGTAACAAAACAGGCATTGGGCCTAATTTTTCAATAGCCAGATAAAAAAATACACGTCGAATAAAATACAATATAGCTAATTTAAAATCATCACCTATTTTTCAGCAATTACTTATGACTATGACATTTTAAAATCGGTCGTCTTATACTAATTTAGTCTGATAAGTTTAATCTGATATTAGAAAGCGTTATCTGTCCAACATTTCATATTATTCGTTGGTTAGTGCTTTTGCCGATGGTGAAACAATCCTAAAGAATCCATCATATTTGGATATTATTTCACAATGTTAGGCATATGTTTGAACATACTAAATATGGTAATGTGACGTCAAATATTTGAATGTTCGCAAACCCTGCTCCCCGGTAAACAAAGTGGTGATTGTTCCGGCGTTCATCAATCAATTTGTTGTTGGGCCGATTATAGATGCATTCACCCTATGTTCAATATCGCTATAGATCTGTTGGCCGAGTATAGCCGCATGTACCCTACTACTAACAGAGAAAATTAATACTACGTACACATCCTACTGTAGATTCATACACGCGTAGGTTAACTTGTTTATCCGAGATCAGCCATTCCCTATATCGATTATATCTGTGGGTTTACTCTACAAGAGATATAAATGGTTATATACCTCTGGATTTTTTGTCCCCATAAAATTTCTGGCGGTAGGAAATCCTATCTCCGGTCGACAATAGCTATCTACCTTTGAGCATAGTTTGCATATAGGGAACGCCGTAATCCTTTGTATTTTTGCTGTTATAAAATTCAGAGCTCTTATTAAAATTAAAGCTTTTAAATCAAGTTTTAAATCAAATCATTTATTGCTCATAGTCACATTACATTTTAAGCTGGTACATTACAACAAAGGTATTCATGTGACGCCCTGCAAGGGCATGACAACATGAATGCTTGTCGCTTAGAATTAAATTTAATTACTGTCATATTTAACTTAAATTAAAACATTAAATTATGAAGTATTATTTATCCGAAGGTATCATCAAAGAATTCCTTACGTAATAACATTCATGTCTTAGCATTTTCTTTAGGGTATTGTTAAAAAGCATAGGTGTTTCAGAGTTTTTAGGCTAGTCTTACATACTTACTAAACAAGAGACAATAACGAAATGAATTATGAAAAAAATCGTACGTGAACTGCATTAACACGTTCCGGGACACTATTACAGACACAATAGATGTTTTATTGTTTTCACGCCTGTAGGCGTTCACTGTCCTGGAACGTGTTAATACGTTTATGAGATAGCTTTGTACATTTTAACTGACGTAGCCTCTTATAATTACTTACGTTGCTCCTTCATAGTAATGGTTATTCTGGAAGAGATCATTTCTAGTAATTACCCTTGCCTAGGTATATACAACGATTGATAAATTCGTCAAAAACTTTAATTTGAATATTTCACACGCATTTAAATAAACTTTACTAGAAAACTGTAGTTGGTATTTGTTAGCTCGTTTCAAATGTACACAATATGTTTCTGACTGTACCTTTGAGAATGAACACAAAGCCGCATCCCACATTTTGTACTAATTACTGGCACATCCCACTAGTGATGTGCCTCACTATAATACATATAGTTTCCTATTATTTTATGTAATAGAAACCTTTTTTTTTGTTGCGTCACATCTTAGCCAGATTAAACTAGCCCTAGAGTAAAATTTAACGTGTCTTCTCTGTTTCAATTAAAGAATCTGACTGTAATAAAAGCAATGATAATCTCACAATTAGCATCGTGCTAATTTTGAGATTAAATTTTCGCCATAACATAAAGAAACGTCTAGATATGCCTAAACCAGCCGAATTTATGAATTTGTGGAAATAACTAGGAGACGATTTCGATTATTGTTAAAGTTAACCAAAGAAAACATCGTAAAAGTCAAGTTATATTCTTATTTATACCTCTAGTTTGTCAATATTTTTTCTCTCAATACTCTTTGTCGTATTTTTTCGTGTTCGTATTTTTTTTGCTTTTTTTAATTACAACATTCCAATGAAGATTGTTTGGGAGAAACTTTTTTTTTAAATAAGACCGCCTTTCTAGGTGCCTCTATCAATGTATGGAAGGTGTGCAACAAAGACGACGCATCAAAATCAGTCATATTATGTTTTATTGAAGCTTGAATTCTTAACACACGAAATTCGTGATCAGCAAATAAATTACGGGATTACCCACATACTTTACATAGAAAGCATTAAGGCCCTTACGCCACGTTGGTAGGGGCAAAGGCATTGCATTACACCTTGTGTTTCACTATTAATAATATTTAAATAAAAGTAAATTATTATTATAATTACAATTTTATTTCGGTACAAAACAGTCATGTCATGGAATTACTTAAGCAAAAAATGTCTACGTTACATACAACGAGTACCCAAAATTACTTTCTTTGAAGAATATCTTACAAATTTTCAAACAATGATTAAAGTTGAAGAAAGATATATACCCACACTCTGGGATGTACCTGAACACCTTTATCTGTGTACTTTTTTTAATTACCTTCAAACTGATGGGTTGTTCGTAACTTGTTACTTTTGTGGAATTCAAATCGCTAGAACTACTTACGGTAAGGCATAAATCTACGTATTTATTCGATTAATAAACTATAAAATCACATCGCGTCCTACGTACGCCCTTAAGTGGGCGATATTATCTGCTAGACAAGAACGTGACACGCCGGGAGTTGAACCCAGACCACCCGCGGCTGTGCTGACCCACTATGCTATGTGTCCATATACCTACCTACTGTATGAACATTATGACAGAATTGCAATTAATAATAAGGTAAGATTATAGATATATATTATAGATAGTAAGGCGATTTATTAAACTCCTTGAACATATGGTTTAATATTAATTAACATGATAATAGCAACCTGTACCTGGCTCATACTACCTCATATTTGAGGTAAGGCCTTTGCCCAGCAGTGGGATGCTTACAGGCTAACTTTAATTTACTTTACTAATAGCAACTTGACACTGTCAACAATTGTTCTTCATTCAGGATTTTTTCCGTTGGAAGTGTTGGAACTGTCTGTTTTTGAACCCACTACTGAGCAAAGGTATTTCCAAATTGATTATATCACTGCGCTGGAATATAAATTACTAACATAAAATAGCGGACCAAATCGACATTTATTTCTGATTTTTTTGTATGATTTATTTTTGTTTTTATAGTGTTTTGTCACCTTTTGTACACTGTTACTTGTGCAATAAAGTTCTTAAATAAATAAATACAAACTTAATAATATAAATTGCACTTGTAAAAAGCAACTGTGAACCTGTGACAGACCCTCGTCTGTTGAACCCCGTGTCTTACGCAATCCGGCGGAATAGGCATACGTCCGGATTGCGTAAGACACGGGGATCAATTCCTCGTCTGTCTCAGGTTCACAGTTGCTTTTTACAAGTGCAATTTATATTATTTTTTGTATGATTTAATACTATGACGAATATCGTTTCGTTCAACGCACATCCCTAGAAGCAGCAAGGCCATTTCAATCAGACCTCACCGGACTGCATTTAGTATTGTCTAGTTTTACATAACCTGTGCTAAATGCACCGTTTATAGTGGACCTACGAGTACAAACGTTATAAATTCAAATCTACCTATCTATAGCTCCATTGAAATCCAATACCAGAAACATCGCAATTTTGCCTTGCTTCGCAATGATACCTTGATATTGGTGCCATTTCAAATAGCGAAATCTTGGGTCCATTGCACCAAGTTTTTATAACTAAAGTATACGCTAAATCGTGAAATCTATAAATTTAAACCCTCCTACCTATAGGGCTTAAAATCTTGAGTTTCTATTTTAGCTGTAGACTCACATCCCAAATCTTATTTATTATGTCTGTAGGTATTGTTGTGTGTCAAATAAATGTTTCTTTCTTTCTTTCTTTCAAAATCTAGCTTAATTGATCAGTGATTTAATTTTAAAGCTAGGCTCATAGTTGACTTTTGTTTTATAGTGTTTTGTCACTATACAAGCTTAATAATATAAATTGCGCTTGTAAAAAGCAACCATGACTCTGTGACACGGGGTTCGATTCCTCGTCTGTCACGGAGTCACGCTAGCTTTTTAGAAGTGCAATTTATATTATTAAGCTAGGCTCATGTTGGTGAAGTTGTTTCCAAAACCCTAAATGAGGGAAGATAGTGTAGAGGGTTTCCCTCTTGTTTTCTACACCCCTTTTTGTAGATCCTGGGGGTTTCTTTCCACATCTTAATGCCCACTCAAAAGCCTTTCCTGATGTACTATATCTTCAGCCTTCTTTATTTATCATGTACATATGTATTTATGTAGCCAGTACTTATTCATGTTGCTGCTACCCAACACTAGCTTAACTCGTCAAGTATGTGTGAACGAGACACAATAGAAATTCCATTATTATGCGACTCCCGGCAGTCGTTTAATACCTCACTGATTAACCTAAAGAAAAAGGAAGAAAATACAGTTGGAATCAGGAACGCTAGCTTATAAAAGAAACTACCATTTGGTCCAAAAATAAAATAACTCGACCAAACCATAATCCATTAATATTTCGCCATACTTCCTGCCCTGGCCGTACCTCATAACAATACATCTGCCAAGCACCTGTTGCCTGTTCAAGTATACTGCCCACTGTCCACCTACGCCCTTATAATAAGGGTAGTAGAGTCTATTATGCTTTGGATTTGAAGATTTGATTCGCCAGGTCATATGAGTACATAACTCAATTAGGTACTAGTGCTCTAGGTAATGCTGTATGAGAGATTCGCTTGAACGATGTTACTTTAACTACGTATAGGAAATCGTCAAAATATGTCTGAACGAATAATAAACTTGCTTGGATATCAATACAGCTAGATAACCATGTTAATCGCTTACCATTGTATCTAGGTAATCTTATTGTGTGGGTTGGATTACTAAGTGATTAGGAGTGACTAATGGGCAACGTAGAATATACTAAGTATCCATAATTTAATGATACGAAGATGACGTGGTGTGAATCAAACAAAGAGGGAATATTACCGAACTTATCTTAACCGTAAAAAGCAACTAACTCTGTTTAGGCGAACGCCCGGATAGCGTAAGATACAGGGACCGATTTATAATATTGTTTGTGTAGTAAAAAACCGGCCAAGTGCGACTCGGTCTCACCGAAAAATTAAGAGTGAAGGAACAGAGAGTGCACTGGTATATTGCGCAAATTATCTCCTGCGTCTACTACGAAAAACGAAATCCGTCAATACGATTATCGTTTTTCGGATCCGAAACATTTTTAGTATGGAATCCCTACTACGAAATGCTTCGGATCCGCAAAACTGTGTGATTTTCGTTCGAAAACGAGTTATTTTCGTTGAATTTTAATTCATCCTCGAACGAAAATCATTCTCAATCTTGAAGCGAGTGATTCAAAAATAGGCCCCTGGCCTGTCTCTGTTGGGGCAGCCGCCATTACCGAAAATCGGTAGAAGAATATTATTCGTGTGGTGTGATGCAAATATGGCAGTGGACAAGTAACGCAGATTGAAACTTATTCAGACATTGTAAAACAGGCTGGATTAGTTTCAAATTAATAATATGGAGTTCTTCGATTATCATGATAGTAATAACAAAATTGTTCTTGCAGAATTAGTTTATCTAGGACCGTTAGGTATGAGGTTGGAGTGAAGATACGAATTTAGGGACATATTTTGAAGGGCCGATTGGTAGAAATGGGCTTCAGACAATCATAATCATCCTAATCCTAATCGGAGTTAGTGGGATCCCGAAATGAATCCATCCAAAAACGACCCAACTTCGCTTGAATTTGGGCAAACTGACGAAATCTGAATGAAGATTGAATTATTCATTAATATTGTAATTTGGGGGTCCGTTTGTCTGTGTGTTATATTACTGTAAAGAGTAACTTTTGAAGGGTTGAAAATGAATACTATTATATTGTTTACATGAAAATCTAAAATGTACATACATGAAAATCTATGAACAACTTCGAGATGAATTTGGATATGAAAACAAAGTTTATATGATGTGTTTATTTTTAAACATTATTTTGTTTACGTAACCGCCGGCGGCCTATCGATACCTGAGCGTTTAAAGAAACATGGAATTATAATATTAATTAACACACCGAGTTTATCTTTATAATTAGTTACAACACAGGGTTAGGTTAGGCTTAACTGCCTCGGTGGCGCAGCGGTGAGAGGGTCGCATTTTGAAGCGACGGCTGCGCCGGAGGTCCCGGGTTCGATTCACGGGTCGGGCCAAAAATATATACCTGGATTTCGGTTCAGAAATTCTCAGGGTAGCCTGGAGTTTGGAAGTTGGCGGTGTTACACCCCCGTGCCTCGGAAAGCACGTTAAGCCGTTGGTCCTGCGCCTGATCTCTCTCCGGTCGTGTCAGATTACTGTCCCATCGGGCTATGAGAGTGAAAAGAATAGAGAGTGCACCCGTGTTTGCGCACACACTTGTGCACTATAATATGTCCCGCGCAGTCGGTTAGTCGTTGTGACTGGCCACCGTAGTCGAAATCGGCTAGGGGGACTATTAGGTTAAGCTTGCCTTGCTCATTTGTCGTAGCGCATAGGATAATAAAGTAACTGAAAAATACTGAATAATACAAGCGTACCTGGGTGTTATAAGCTGTGCAAGAGGGACGTCGAGTAATGGCGTCCGAATTCTAATTCGCGATTTGCATTCCGTCAGCTGTTTTAAATATTAATCGTTTGTACTGTATTTTTATGAAGTTTAAGTTTTTTACTATCCGTAATTAAGTGTTGAAGGTGCTGTTTCACAATGTACTCCAATTTAGGTAAATATACAGGGTGTCCCAAAAGCGAAGGATAATCCTGTAACTGCAAATAGGTAACGTTATGGCCTATTATATGCCAAATTTTTTTTCAAGTAAAAGTCTCACCATTTACGAGATACTTTTATTTTAAATATTTGAATATTTTTTTTACGTTATGATGACCAAATTGTCGTTAAAAAATTCAAAGCTCGGAAATTAGGGGAACGTATGAGAATTAATTTTCTTTAGGTGAGTAAACCTAACATTACCTACTAACTATAACAAATAGGTGCCGTATCTGGATTTTCTTTGTCTATTTTTAAATGTGCGGCCATGTGGCCCGCTTACATCAAAGAACAAAGCACGGGCCTTGATGAAAGTAAAAATAACACCGCACATACAGGGTGTTGAGAATTACGACACATACCTATGGAGCTGTGAAAGCCTATATTTTATATTGATATACCTAGTGTGTTTTGCGTTTCGTTATATAAGTTTTGAATTTCGTAATATTTTAAGTCAAGTGTGCTCTGATAAGTGACAAACTAATTTAATAGTTCACAAATGTTTTTTGAAATTGATAGTTGACGTGCAATTTAATATTCTGATTTTAGTGATTTATTATCGCTGAATAAATAGAAAAAAAAAACTTTGGTCCTTATTAGTTGCAACCATTGCCATCTATCCACATAAAAACCTATTAATTAAATAATACATTATAAAATAATATACCAAAATAAAATTAAAATTTTTTTTTGCCTTAAGTTCAACTTTGTACACCATGATTAGTGCAATAAAGTCTTTAAATTAATAAAAATAAATAAGAGTGGATTCACATTTCTGGTGGATTTACTCTTCTTACATCTTTAAAAAATACGCCCTGTATAAATGCCCCCTCAGGAGCCCGGACATCGAACCCCGGACATGCGTACGCGACCCTCGGCTTTATCATTCATCACTACATCATCATTGTAACTTGTATGCGCGTTGTCAGATTATTACACCTCTATTGCTGGTCTTGTGTCGCGACTCGCGATGCTTGACAGGGCTAGAGTGGAAATGTATTTTGAATAGCAGGAAACATAGATTTTAAAGTCGTTTTGACGAACATGACCATCGTCTATGAAATATATTCAGGTATATCTTTTTGCACTTGCAAGCAAATATGCAGTCCTTGACCAAACAGCGGCAGGATTAGTAGAATGTAGCGGGGACTCTAGTGCGATGGGTTTCTCTATTAAAAGCTTCAATATTCCGTGAAAATCCTGTGCAATGGCGAGAAAACGCCGCTGTTAAAAAGCGTTCCCCTGGTGGGTAGCAACATCAGTACTGGCAGAATGCTGAAGTTATAGAGGTAGTATATCAGTAGGCCTTACATGCATGAAACATTATTTCTTTCGATCGACATGACAAAATAAGTCGATCTAAGCTATTCTATCATATTAACTAACATGCCAACCACATTGGACAAATTTATCCAAAACGATAACGAGATATGTCAATTTCTAACCATTCACTCAATTTTGTGTCAGATTTGGCTCAAAATGATCAACTTAACACAATGACAGATTGACTCGATATTGACCACAGATTAGTAAGAGTATATCTAATATTGCCCAAAGATAATGAATTCAAACTAATAAATATCTTAGGGATAAAAAATGATCCACGGGGACTTTAATTTTTACACTTTATTGTTTTTCGACAGCCTAGGATAAAATATGGCACGACACAGTCACATATTTTTGCTCAAAATATGTTGTTTTTTATTTATCGTCGACCCTAATGTTGGACGATAATGTTTCACGGCAAAATGTCAAAATTCGATAAAAATAAGTGTCACATGTTAGGGTTCAATGATAATTTTGTCATATTTCGAAATCTGACAGTACGACATGACTTTCATGGCAGCCATGGTAGCAACTGTGAATAAGTAGATTTTTGACAATCAAACGCGATAGAATGTGGCGGTAAATTTTTATCACGGCGTGCATGCTAAGCCTGCAGGAAATACTTTTGACTGGGTATTAAGAGGATACTGCGGTGTGGATGGCAAGAGGGAAATCTTCATACTATCTTCTCTAATTTGGAGTTTTTATTTGAAAAAACTCCACTGACAAAGATGTTAGCTCTTAAATTTGATGATAATGAACCAGCAAATCCAAAAAAGCTCTCTACAAAACTCTATTTCAAATTCTATTAGCGACATAATATTTTAAGATCCTTTGTTTCTATCCATACTAGATCGAAATCGTGCTGAAATCGTGACGAATCTATCTAGATGTAGCAGCGAACCATTCTTATTCCAATGGTAGAGGGCCTACAATCGAACGTATCCATGTTCGTGACTGTACACTTGGCCGAATTTTGCGAAATATATGATAATCCCCATCCGAACAAAGGAGATTATAGTACTCATGTGTTTTATTCATGATCCCCATCAAAATTCGTTAGTGAAAATACAGTCAGTAGGATCACACGAGCTTCAAAATAGGTGCATTTATCATATGGAAAGCTTTTGAAAACAACATCTGTGTATGGCAGTTAAAGATTAACCCTAGCTAAAACCTTCATAATAATGTAATCAGTCAGGTATCAAACGAATGCCGAGAGTCGCATAACAATGGAATTTTTATTGTGTCTCGTTTACACATACTTGACGAGTTAAGCACTAAATACAATATTTTGGACTTAACTATGTTTTTTTAAATGTAACTACATTTAGAATCTAGATAAAGTCAATAGGTACTCATTGCATCTTTTTTGTTTGCAGTCAGCACTATCGCATTTCGACAACATTGTTTTTTTAAAAAAAAGTTATGAATCGTTTTCTCATCATTTTTCTATAAACGACCTACTTATTCTGTATTTCATCGATTGAATAAGTGAAATATTTTGCTGATGCTGGGAGATAAAACGTGCTTACTGAACGATTTTTGCTTATACAAATATATGCCATTCGCCCAGATATTATGGAAACGATTGAGCAATCTACATTTTTCTTTATGTATGGTGAAAGTAGCGTTGTGAAAAATTGGAGCCGATTTAAAAACACAAACAAATCTATTGGAGAATGCTCTCAATGTACTTGATATATCCTCCTTGAATTTGGATTAAAAAAGAAGGTTATATTTACCGTCTTAAAAATAGGAGGTTATCGTTATTTTATTTATTTATTATTATTTATTATTTATTCATGGAAAACAAAACAGATCACAATCATTGAATTACATTAGAAACGTACATAATGGTGTTATACTAGATAGTAATCCTAAATATGCATATATAATTTTAGTAGCATCTATCCACATAATTTGTTTACAGCCTGTACCCATTACTGATGGTTATGAAGTAGACTTTACGTTAATTTCTTATTCTGATCGTCATTTATAAAAACTCCTTATATGTACCAATATGCGTTTAATTATTTATTGACCTACTGCATTTATAATTGCAGTATGTCATTAATGAAACTTCCTTTGTTTCCTCAATTTTGTTGTACACCTAAAAATCGACAATAAGGCCTAAACACAATCGAAAATAATCGCAAAAATAGATTACTGAGGGTCTTTAACAAACTCTCTATTATGCTAAAACTTCACATTAATAAATAACTCGGAAACAAAAGAAATTCGAGGGTGGCCAGTCGACCAGAACAGGTAAATGTCTTAAATAAATGCCGAGTTTTAACATTTTCTTGACATTTAGAATGGCAACCCTGATTTTGACATTTGGAGTCGCCATTTCGAGCGTTTTGGCGGGAGATTGTTGTCTGTGATCCCTAGAGAGTTGTGAAATGTCAAACTGTTGACATTTTTACTTGGTATTTAGATAATGGACTTTTAGAAGTAAAGTAAGATCAGGGTCATTTAAGGGTAATTTTATCCCATATGGTAGTCAAGAACATACGATTATTTCATGTATTAAATAACCACTAAGCCTACTTAGGCCCAGTTGCGTGATCCATGGTTGACTTAACCATTCCAACGGGGCCCCACACAACAAACTGTAGAAAAGACTGATCTGATAATGCATACAACAATGTACCGTAAACTTTATGTACCTAAAGTTTGATCAATTTCTACTAAATCCAAACCGTTATTAGGCTACAATTTATTTAATTAAACATTTTAATTACTAAAAGTTTCAAGGTATCGGATATCAAACAGCAACAATCATCAGTAACTAACTGATATAGATGTAGACCATTTCAATAGTTGGCATGTTTGTTGATTCATAATTCGTTGAAATTGATTTATTATTTAGTATGAATTTATTCATACATAATTTAGTTTGTTCATAACAATTAATATCGTGAATTAGCGAATAGCATTCTTCATATAAAATCGTTGATTAATGCTTACAAAGGCCCCAACGAAGTTAAAAATCCATCTAATTTTTGTCGTCACATACCTACAAATTACGGTTAAACACTTTCAGTTCAATGTAAAGGAGCCAAATGTTCATACTTTTTACGTGTTTAACTAACTCTAGGTAACACGCGGTTAACATAGCACCTGTTTAATTTGTTGTCATGTAATTTAACAGAAAGAAAAGGTTTTCGTGAAACTCATGAAAGTTTGGCTATACGTTTCTCTTATCGCTTAACACAATCTTGTTTAAAAACCATGAAACCGTTCGCAATAAAAACATCCGTTAATAGTTTCGGCTGACATATTTAAAGGTCTAATTTTAAAGATACTATCAGGTGGTTGTAACGCAAGGGAGAACAGTAGGCTATATTTAAGAACCAAGGGACTTACGTTTTTAAGCAGCAGATTGGAATTACAACGCAGTATTGTTGGTGATTCGGAACTTATTATACAACCATCGCCATAACGATACGTGATTTTGAAGGCACGTTAGGTTGTAAGTCCCTGTTTATATTCCTTCTTACTTATTACAGTCTATGTACGTTTTCTTTCAGCAATATTGTTAAAAACATTCCGAAATAATATCGTAAAAGTTGCGTAAAAGCTCAAACTTGTAAGCTGAGGTAGGTCTTTCTCGTTTGAACACCTTCCCATTTCGAAACCCGCATTGAATACCAAAAGTTGCCTTTCGTAATCTTTTTAATTTTTTTTTAACTTAAATTTTTAGAATTTTCTGAAATATTCATAAATACAAGAAAATCATCATTTAAGGTTGTCCAATCGCCACAAAATGTCTGTGCAGTATAAAAAAGTTACGAAACTCAACTTTTGTGTAGATTTAATGAGGGTTAAGAAACGGGAAGGTGTCTAAATGGGATAGACCCGCTTAGGTTTGTGCTCGCGGTGTAAGTAAGTAGGTACCTAATTATAGTGTAGGTCATTTTATTTTTTACATTATTGGAAACTAAGTTCACCGTAGCTAAGTACATAATGGCAAAGCCACCATTTTGTTGCAAGTAAATCGAATCACGTCCCCTCCCCATTCTTGACCCATTTTCTGAATAAACGTTACATTGTAAAGTGGTTTAAGTGGCAACTTAACGCAGACTTATGTTGCGAATGAAAACAATAAATTCATGCAAATGACGCTGCAAAAAATGTTCCAGCGAAAACAATGTTGACCGAGTTCTGTTTTGTACATTTTTGCATAGAAAATGTACCGGCACGCCTAAATAAATTATACAAAATTATTTTGTGGAGTAACAACAACACAGAGGAAAAATATATCCTTGCGTTAAGCTTATAAGTACTTAACAAAAGAAAATCAATTAGAGAGCTCCGTCATTGCGCAGAAAAGTGAAACTAACTCGTATGCTGTGCAGAGTAAAACAGTTTTTTCATGTTTGCTACGTAAAATTTCTGTAGAAATTCTTTCAAAGAAGGCTAGGAAAGAGGAAGACTAACATACAGAATTCAAAGAATAAACTATTATTTTTCAACTAAGAATTTCGTCACAATGTGTCATCATCATTAGCAAGAGATAATAGCTGGAAAACATCGCTCATATTCTGCACAGCAACCAAGTTTCTGCAAAGTATCAAATTCAGTCTACGCTTGGTTCGCTTTTTTTTCTCTTTCACAATTAATTAACTGAGGTTTTAGGACTTGGCTGCACAACTTAATATCTTTGCGCGCCGCCATCTTGCCACGTCGTCAAAATGGCGACTTTACGCAGTCGTAAACCGCGCCAAAATTAACAATGGTTTGGCAGCTGACCGTTCGTTGTTAAATATAAAATTATGATGGGAATCGGCCGATGGTTGCTTACAGAAGTGCTCTATAAATAAACGGAATGCTTTGCGCTTATGAAATGAGGAAACAGTGATTCATGGCTCCGATCGATATGAGCTTGCAGATGTAATTATTTATGGAAACAGTACGAAATCGGAGTCTGGAATGATATTATTTTTGGAGCCGGTTACCGTTTTACATCCAATGTACTTTGCTAGGCTTAAAGCTCTGATAAATCCATTAGTAATAATGAATCAATATAACGAATGGAATTTTACAAAACACCACTAGAATAGATTGGCCACAGCATCTTTAAAGATGATATTTGCAGTGTCATGGAAGTATAAAACACCACAAGTCTACATTGAACTACTATTACTAGCGTATGGAACTGACATAACGAACAAATTTTGTGCTTCATGAGCTGTTGACGACACGGTCATCAACTCATAGTACAAATTCATAATTCAAAATTCAAATTTCAAAGAAAACATCACAATCTTTTCGTCGTATTTGCGACACATTTTTTGCTTGGCATAGCTTCTCTGTACGTAGTAGTAACAACTCACTGTATGCGGACAATTTTTGGGATTTGTTCAATTTCAAATTTATTTTTATTGATCCTATAAATTTCTTAGTAAGTAGACCCAAAAAACGTTGTCCCTGCCAATCTACCTAGGTAGTAAAAAGTTTTATCAAAATCGGTTCAGAAATTGTCATTAGAAAGACATACTGAGACATTATTTTTTATACTGGCTTAAAAAAGGCCATGATATTATTATATACGTGTATATTTTCACAAACTCACAAGCAACCGGTGGTCGCACCAATTCACCAATTAAGAGCTTTCCCGACTTTCCTACCTTTTACTTTAATCCGTAATTCGTGACCGCGTAATGGACATAGTTCACGATATCTTAAACTGGACCGATCGGAACAAGGAGGGCTTGTGACCTCCCGACCGGCCAATGACCCGGGCCCTCCGTCAGCCGGAACAGGGCTGCCAACCGTTAAAAATCTCAAAACACATGAAAAGTTGGGACGGAAAAGTTATAGCCCGCCTTACTTACTTACTTACTTCGCTGGCTCAGCGACCCGAAGTGGATCTTGGCCTCCGACATTAAAGTGCGCCATTTTTCCAAATCTGACCAGTCGGACACTTCTAGCTCTTTCAGGTCTTTGGTGACGGTGGGCTTCTAGCCCACCTTGATCAATAGAAATATCTCGAAACATAAAAGGTTGGGGCGGCAAAGTTTAAATTGGTTGGAGCCTTGATCAAATAGCGCAGCGTATGACGACCATTGGTAAGATCGAGTTCGCAGGATATATTTGATGCAGAGGGCGTATTAATACCTTGCTTAAATCCATGCAATTTCCAGGCCAATCTTGTTCAGATACCATTCAGCTAGTGTTGCCAAATTGGTATTGAGATCCAATTTACATAAAAACTAAAAGTATTTTTTTCTCATAAATTCATATGGTCGAAATGAAGACATGGAAATTAGTTGAATTAAATGCATGTCAACACGGATTTGTCAGATTGTTATCTCAAGGGACTAAAAGAACATCTTTGCTCCTTTAGTCATCATTGCATTGCTTGTGGTGTGTTTTTTGGGCTCCAATTGGGTCGTAGACTTTCTGATTATTAAAATATTTTCTTAAATATTTTTATTAAATTTATTTCGCATTGGCTATCGGTCCACCGGAGCGCGAATAGGAAATGACCAACTTTTAATTCCAAAAATATCTAATTATTGTGTAATATTATATTTTATCATTTTATTGTTTTTAATTATACTTAAATTGCATATTTTTTTTTGGTCTTACTGTCATTTATTTATTTCATTTGTCATTTTAATATGGGTGTCTGATGCCTGAAATAAAGCCATTTTATTTATTTTTTAAAACCGACTTAAAAAATAATGTAATCAATTTGACATGTAATTAAGTGATATCGTTGTAATTTGATAGTTATTTGGGTATGTTGTTGATCTATTAAGGCTTCCAAGCACGTGTGTACCAAAATTTCGTAAGTGTATGTATGTTTAAATATCTCCACTATCTTTGTCCACGGGTTTCTTAGAAACGAAAAGTCATATCCAGATGATTCTTTTTTAGTTCTATCAGGTATTTTCCAACCTAGGGTACAATGTAAGTTTCATCAAAATCGGTTGAGTAGTATTTTGAAATATGGGTAATTAATTGTCTGTTCCCTAATTTAGTTGAATTATGACTTACTATTTCGCCAACCCTGCCTCACCATTGTACCACGGGAACTCTGCACGCTCTATTAATTCGGATCCGGCTATTTTGTTAAAACAATGCCTGTTTCAATTGGTTTCGCTTTTTAGAAAGTGTTATATTACATTAGATTAGTAAAAAAAGTTACGGTACATGTCATAAATGGCTCTATTCTAATGAATTTTGACGATGATTTGATATTGACATCTTCATTTTTTGTCTTCAGCTTTTGTTCTTGAACTATCTGTCTTTTACAGATAAGTCAGTCCACCGCTCAGTGCTAGGGTTAAAGAGCCATTTGCCACGGCAGTTCAGAGTAGTGCTATTATATATTCTGTGGTTCAGATCTGCGGAATTACTGCATCACTGGATCCCTCAGCAAACTTAAATACGAAAAATTTTGACAAACAAAATACACACACAAATTTCTTTCACCAAACGAACCTTTAAACACAGCTTAAGAAATACGAACAAAATTAGAACAGCAGTACCAAGAACGAATTATGGCAGAAATAACATTTTGTTTGAAGGAGCACAATTGTACAATAATTTACCAACAGATATAAAGGAGTGTGACATATTGGGTAACTTTAAATGAAAATTGAATTAAAGTTAGCAAATATGTCACATGAATATCACATTGATTATGTAAGGTAGGCTTTATTTGGTGACCTTACCTTACGTGATAATTATTTTTGAATAGTGTGAGTGCGACGTGCTGATCAATAACATTACATTTTTGTTAACATAGTTTATAAGCTCATTATAAGTGGACTTTGTTCTTTATGAGTCTAATAAAGTTATTTAAACGGAACTTACGGCAGGTTTTTACAGGTACGGTTATTCGTCAACTGCTTCCTGTCAACAGTCTATCTAGCTTGCACTTACCGATAAAGCGGCACGCTGTATATTCCAATCCTTCACAGCGTTGCCATGGTAACTGTGTTTGTGCATACTGTCATTTTAGAAGTGGACTGGTCCAGTTTAATGCCACACTGGATCAGTAAAAAACAGATATCAGTTTCTTGCGGGTCACTGCACTTTAAACGACATCCTGCAGAAAACATTGCCTGCAAAATCATCTAACATCTTAGGACATTAGTCCAGTTTCTCTTAGTTTTTTAAATCCTTTGTACTATTTTTTATGATTAATGTCTGTTCATGTTACCAATAAAAAAAAAAAAAAAAAAAAAAAAAAAAAAACGGGATTTCTCTCTCACGGCTCTTTGTGGAGGATCATCAATAGATATCTTTGAAAATTTGCGAGCAAGTAGACATTCTTACAAGTGCTGGGTTCATTGGTCTTTCTGTGGCAGCGGTGTTTCTAAAGGACTCAATACCTGACAAAATAACTTTAAAAGGAACAAAGAACATCACGTTAAGTACATCAATTCCCAACGCGAAAATTCCACTCCCTAACAGTCAAGGGTTTTTATGAGTCCTCAAATTATCTAGATTTAACCCCAACACCCGAAATTGAATCTTCCACCGTCGAATTACGGCTCAAATTACGATCTTCACACCTGACCTCACAGGCTGTAATAAAGAAATTAACCTACCGAAACGCATTTCTATTTATAGAGATTTAAGATTTAAATTCCAATAGCTTTTTTTGCTTCGCTTGCCTTTTTTAAAGGCGAGTGAAGAGGATGTATTTGGTCCCACTTCGATTTTTATCCCTGTACAATTGTAATAGAGTTTAAACTTCTCTGTGCGGAAAATATTGATTGGCACAGTATTACATATAGCCTAGGTAAGGCTTAATTCAAGTTTAGTAGGCCATTCCTCTCAGTTCGCACGCTATCCCTATTCCTATTTGCTCTACGCTGGCAATTCGAATGACGCGAATCGTTTATTGACTTTTGATGTCAGCGAACTCAATAGTTCTCAGTTGGTAGTTTTCCCATTTTGCGGTATGATCTTTTAATTAAAGGAGTAAAGATTGGTCAAACAAAGAAAAATGAGATGTCATGACAAGCTTAAGTGCTGTTTGGTACTCCCCCAAAACCTTAGTTTTTATTGTATGAAATTTTACCACACCAAAATTTTGTCAATTTTAAATTTTACCACACCAAAATTTTGACAAATATCGTCTCACTAAGATAAAGTAGACTCTACTACATATTTGTCTGAGTAGAGTAACATCCGCAGGAGTGGATTATTGAAAAAATAAATTGGGAAATATTCCTTATGTACCTACTGTTAAAAGATGAAAATTCAGAGTAAAAGACGAATTTGTTTAAAAAGTATTTATTCGTTCTTTACATTTCTTTTAATCTTCCTTATTTCATAAGTACCTCCATAGTAAAGTACCTCGTCTGAAAATATTTCCATCACAGCGTCTGGAGGTCTGGCGCACGTGGCTACGGCCCAATTTCCTAACAGCTAAATCACTATACAACCATAAACACAATTTAAAAACTTTGAAAAAAGGCCCATGAAAAATCCGACCATAATCCTAAACCATAAGGTTCATATTTGAAGGGGGGTCGTCCTGGTGGTTAAGACGTAAATAAGAAAGAGACGGGACGTGTAAATCAATCGATCGATACGCAGCGATCGACGCGCGCGCTGCTGTCGATCAAAAGCAGCTATTTCGAGGATCAGGATTAAGGGGAAGTACTACAGATGTAGAAAGACCTTGAATCTTATTGGTGTTTACCAAAATAAAACGATGAAAGTTTAAATTTTTCTGAAACATGAAATCTATTGAATTGTGGTTTAAATGATATTTTTCGTTGGTTAACATATTTTATTCAGCCTTATAATATGTTTTGTTTGATGGTCGCCAATTTCGCGGTCTACCTATAGTTTTGCTTATTTTTCGTCTGGTGCTTTCATCCATCCAATCAACGTTGTTGTAATGAAAATGTTATCATCATCATCACCAAAATCTGCCGCAGGAAGTCCACTGTTGGACATAGGCCACCCCCATATATTTACAAAACCACCGGTTGCAAGTCTGCATCGAGTGTGATCCTGCGATATTTACGAGGTATATTTAGCCTGCTGGTGAATAATTTTTGCTGCGTTTATTAAAAAGGGTCTCAAATCTAAAACTTTTCTGCCCCAAATATCTTATTGACTCGTTTAGATGCAACCTTCTCCTTAACTCCTGAACTAGTGCAGGGTGGCTGGCCACTTTACGTTATAGAAAGCGGCTGGAATATCGTAAAAATAGCAGCAGAATCGACGCCGTCCAAATATGTTCCCGGAGGGAAACCCGAAGTGTATTCGACGGTATTGAAGTATGGAATTTTCAGGTGACAGATGAAAAATGTGGACAGTATGTTTGCGTATGTCAGATAACATAATTCATCTTATGGTATAGTGGCTAGATTCTTTGGTAGCGATACGCAAGAAATGTTTTCGATCTGTTTTGATGCGTGCAATACAAAGGCTGGAATTGATTTCGTCTATGATATGTCTGTCTGGAAATAGTGGAAGTTCATCGTTTCTTTTACCATGGTTACTGGTTGGTTATTTGTTTGTGAGCTTTTGAAATGAGTTCACGAAAAAACCTAGTTTATTACAAAAATCAGCAAAGCTTGCGACACTTATTCTATTTAGTCCTAACTAACTGAATCAGAGTGAGCTTCGTAAGCTGTAAGTATAAACAAACCGAGCAGCTTTCAGTTCCACTCGAGAGCTTCCGACTTTGATTAACTACACTCTGGATAACGCATTAAGTTAGAAGCTGAGTACACATTAATGAAACTACATGGTACATCTACAAATACACATCTGCAGCTTTACCAAGTCATATCACGTTTAGATTACAAATTTTCTCTCCGCCACAAATATTTTAGAGCACTAATGAAAGGAAATAATACTGGTAGACTGATACTAGTCCCCCTAGCCGATTTTGACTACGGTGGCCAGTCACAACGACTAACCGACGGCGCGGGACATATTAAAGTGAACAAGTGTGTGCGCAAACACAGGTGTACTCTCTATTCCTTTCACTCTCATAGCCCGATGGGACAGCAATCTGACACGACCGGAGAGAGATCAGGCGCAGGACCAACGGCTTTACGTGCTTTCCGAGGCACGGGGGTGAATCGCCACCAACTCTCAAACTCGGGGCTTCCCTGAGAATTTCTGAACAGAAAAACCCAGGTACATATTTTTGGCCCGACCCGGGAATCGAACCCGGGACCTCTGGCGCAGCCGTCGCTTTAAAATGCGACCCTCTAACCGCTGCGCCCACTATTATAGAATGCCATAAGGCGTTAAGTCAATCTCACTGTGCAATAAAGTTTCAATAAATAATTTATAATAAAGCCTTCAGCAAATCAGACAGTAGCAACCTGTGATACACACTGCAGCTGAAAAACAGCAAAATTATTAGTTAAAGCTCAAGACCGAATCATCTGCCTCTGGTTTTCTTCTTTTTCTGCTGTTGTTTGCTTGTGCTGGCCTAACTGTCATATTAAGGGGATCTTGAAGATTGTGCCATACGTATTATAGGTATCGGCTTTGTTTTTGCATAGTCTGCAATGTCAATGGGTAGATGATCAAAGGCTTTTGGCGCTGAAATGAGCTTCGACAAACTATCGCCTATCTGTCGCCGCTCTGGCGAACGCTAAGCTCGTTGTACAGGAGACATACAACTTGTAGGCTACAACATAATTTACTGGCCTTGCTTTATTCATTTTCTTCTTCTGTAAGTTTTCCTGGTCCAGATCAAATAAAAATAGAAAATAGAAATAGAAAAACGTTTATTGCTTTCATTACAGAAAAAATATGATATACAAACGTGAGCAATTAAAAATAGCTAAGAAAATTGAAAACCAGTCTTTAAGCCTTATTTGATCTGGACCAAAAAATTCTCTCTAGTTTTTAGTGGTCCGATCGTTTTGAAATTTGGTGCCGATGATATTGACAATAAGTAAGTAGCAATACAGTACCCGATCGGCAGTTTGAAGATCATTAACTCTTTCATAAATTGATGAGTGACAACCTTCCTTATATCCTATCACTTCAAAATTTGGTTCCGTGCTACCTCAATGATATTGATATAAAAGTAAGGTAAACAAGATAGTTTATTTTTGTTTTTATAGTGTTTTGTCACCATACAAACTTAATAATATAAATTGCACTTGTAAAAAGACAACTGTGATAAAAAAAAGCACTTGCAAAATTCAACAGGCTTGTTAATGTGACGGTGGCCGAGTGGTATAGGCATACGCCCGGATTGCGTAAGACACGGGGTTCAATTCCTCGTCTGTCACAGAGTCACAGTTGTCTTTTTACAAGTGAAATTTATATTATTAAGGTAAACATGAGTTTAAATATGATGTATTGTGGGGTTTTTTAAAATTGTAACTTTGGATTATTTATACTATCCATTTGTAACTTTGGATTATTTATTAAATCACTCTATCTCCAGGACTACACTAGTAATGAAGCCAGCAGGCGCCACTGCTCCTCATTAGCGTTTATTGTCATTATAAGGGTTCAGTAGGAACTACATGAAACACTTGTAGAGTCATTGCCCTGAGTCTTTACTGAATAGTTGTGAAGGTGGTATGGAGTATTTTTCTTACTTTTTTTGGTTACAGACTCTTTATATAGTAGATCTTGTAGGTATGATAGATTCTGTGGTTTAGGACTGTGGTCGGCCTTAAGTACCAACATACTTCTTCATCTTTATTTGCATATGATTTTTTTCTCCCGTTTTTTAAACATTTACCACCATATCTTTGCTTCTATTGGTCGTAGCGTATTGTTATATAGCCTATAGCCTTCCTCGATAACTGGACTATCCAACACAAAAAGAATTATTCAAATCGAACCAGTAGTTTCGGAGATTAGCGCGTTCAAACAAACAAACAAACTCTTCAGCTTTATAATATTAAGTATAGATTATACGCAGGAGAAATACCCTGACCAATGGTCATTAAAAGCTCAGGGATTGAAGGCCACCAGCGGTCGTAAACAAAAGAATGACAAATGAATGTTGATAAACATATCCACGAGGGTTTATAATAGCCATTCTCACATTTGCTTAAGTTATATTTTATTAAAAATTAAAAACATGCACATTCGTAAATATTAAACTGCTGGTAGCATTTAACCATTCGTTGAGCTAACTATTGATCACGTAACTGGACCTTCGTGTCAAGTACTGTATAAGTTTGCTTCCGATGGAGCCGACCTGTCCTGTGTCTGTGGTTTCACTCCACAAGATCCTGTCCCACCTCTTGTCTTGTTCTGTATGCCCCGATTCTTGCTCTCTCGAGGATCTTATATGTGTGCAAACGACAAGGCAATCCACGTCGCTAGTTACTGGGCACAACAAATTTAACTTGATATACCATCAACACGCTAAGAAGAAGTTTGCAATAAAAGAGTAGTAGTAGAAGTTCTAAATGTGGTAAGTATAAAAACATTTCTTCGGTTATTAATGAACTAGCTTTTGCCCGCGACTTCGTCCGCGTGGAATAGTGACTTCTTTCTCCCGTTTTTTACACATTTACCAATATATCTTTGCTCCTATTGGTCTTAGCGTGATGTTAGCCTTCCTCGATAACTGGACTATCCAACACAAAAAGAAGTATTCAATTCGAACCAGTAGTTTCAGAGATTAGCGCGTTCAAACAAACAAACAAACTCTTCAGCTTTATAATATTAAGTATAGATTTATAATATTAGTATAGATTCGTCCGCGTGGAATAGTGACTTCTTTCTCCCGTTTTTTACACATTTACCACTATATCTTTGCTCCTATTGGTCGTAGCGTGATGTTATATAGCCTATAGCCTTCCTCGATAACTGGACTATCCAACACAAAAAGAATTATTCAATTCGAACCAGTAGTTTCGGAGATTAGCGCGTTCAAACAAACAAACAAACAAACTCTTCAGCTTTATAATATTAGTATAGATTTGTTTTCTCTATCGGTGCTTGAGATAGTAACAGTAGTTTAGCAGTAGTTGTAAACTGTGAACTTGTGAAATACTTTATTTGTAAGGACACCATACAGGGTGTAACAAAAAGATTAACGAAGCCGAAAACCCCGTATTCCCCCCATTCAAACGATCATTTTTCTGGAAAATGACGCGTTACTGAGATATTGACAGTCAAAGTGAACATTTTAGTTCAGTTTTTTAAATAAAAATCTTCTATTATTACTAACAAGTGTTTTTCTCTAAGAAACTGAGAACTTCTGTTACGTACGATTTTGTTTGATGTGCTGAATGCGAGGTTTATGGCTTCGTCAAGCCCTTTGTTACACCCAGTATAACTGTGATTTCTTATGAGCTACTTATGTATTTGATCTATAATTCACTTAAATTGTTGTTTTGTGTTTGTTAGGAGCAAATGAACTTGTAATAACCCTACACAATATTTGCGAAAGTAATCACAACTCGGGACAATCTAGCTATGTTTTTGTTTCTCTAATCAGCGAGGGAACAAAGTAACCTTTGGCCTTGACCTTGGTAGGTCTGGATCTACACAAGCTTCCCATATATTCTACATCACCACCTAATGTTGATCTTCTCAACCCTCCTCGCTTCATACTAATTGTAGGTTGAAACCTCAGAAAAGAAGGTCTAGTTACACTAGTTAGAGCGACCAGTATAGCTTGAGCTATCCTTTCTTGTCTAGTTCGCAGATTCCACGTTCGCTTAAAGGAAGATGGGAGGTCTTTCTAATTTGGTAGGGTATAAAATGGGAAATAAGCCGGAAAGTTCCGTATAAAATGACACACCCGGGATTGTTTTCAATCGATTTTGTATAATTTTGTTATGATGTCGGCTTTGCCAGTTCTGTGGTATCCAAAAAAGGAATTTATCCTTTGGCACGGCTATTTTGTAAATAACAGACTTTGGCCATGACACGATATTGCCTGATAACCAAAGACATAAACTTACATAGCAAATTTATCTTGAACAACGTTTGCCAAAAAATATTCATCTGCGTTTAGGAAGTGTTTTTTTTAATTAAAATTAAGTAGGTTAGAAGATAAGTGTGTGCCACATGCCGTGGTTTCCTGGATAAAACAGTTTCTATTTATTTGTTCATCTTTTTTTTTTATTATTTATAATAGATAGCCAGACATTTGGCTACGATTGCACCTGATGTTAAGTGACAATGTAGCCTAAGATGGACCATGTCTGCCTAGTAATAGCCTATTCACTCTCTTCTTGAAAACGTCTAAATTGTAATCTATTCATCAGCTTTGTATTATCTATTCTAAATGTCTCGAAAAGACAGCTTACAGCAAAAAAACTTTGTGGATTGTATTAGGTTCATCTCTATGTTTATTTCTTTTGTAACTTAAAAAAACGTACATTTAAGGGATTTTTTAAAAGTCTCTATTGCACAAATTTAGTGCACAAAGGTGGACATAATGCTAAAAGAATTCTCTGCCAGTCAAATCTCACTTAATAGTTAAGTTAATTTAGCCTTTAAGCATCCCACTGCTGGGCCTCATCTCAAATATGAGGTAGTATGAGCCATACTCCACCACGCGGGCTCAGTGCGGATTGGCGGAGGGGTTGTTTGCAAGGCAAGCGACCAACCTTGCTGTCAGATTTTATCAAGCCGCCTATAGGGCCTCTCTAGGCGTGTGTAATATCTGATTTTTTCGATATCGAATCAAAACTATATATCGATATTCGATATCAGATATTGAAACTATATATTTTCAAAACTATATATTGGCGTATCGATGTGTATTTCGTATCATTGAATCTAAAACGATATTTCGAAAACTATATATTGGCGTATCGATGTGTATTTCGTATCATTGAATCTAAACGATATTTTGAAAACTATATATTGGCGTATCGATGTGTATTTTTTTGTATCATTGTATCAAAAAAATATGTTTTTCTGAAACAGTATACAGTTATATCGTATCATAATATGATATCATTGTTGTTGTTTTTCTTAAATCTGTTCGGATTATGAACTTATTACTTAATTATATCGAAAACTAGCGGACTTTGTTTCGCCCCGGCCCCGTCCCGCACCAGTCCCGGCCCCGTCGAACGGGATAAATGTATCCTATGTCTTACTGGTTATAAGCTCCTCTTCACCGTTTCACCCCGGCACCGTCCCACCCCAACCCCAGGCCGGTCTCACCCCAGCCCTGGCCCCATCCCACCCCAACCCCGGCCCCGTCCCATCACCACCCCGGCCCCGTCCCACCCCAGCCCCGGCCCCGTCCCGACCCAGCCCCGGCCCCGTCCCACCCCAGCCCCAGGCCGGTCTCACCCCAGCCCTGGCCCCGTCCCACCCCAACCCCGGCCCCGTCCCACCACAACCCCGGCCCCGTCCCACCCCAGCCCCGGCCCCGTCCCACCCCAGCCCCGGCCCCGTCACACCCCAGCCCCGTCCCCGTCCCACCCCAGCCCCGGCCCGTCTAAGGGGTATGAAAAACCTGTTCTTCGTATTCATATCTGTTCATCGTAGCGCAAGTGCCTAGCTGAGCTAAACCGTATTGCATCGGAATACAGTTTGATATTCTTATATCTATGAATCATGAATATCGAGGCATATCGTATCACATCGATGCGGCGATATAGTGTTTTGAAAATATATAGTTTTGATGCGGGGCGATATCGGATATCACGATATTGATCCAATATACGTTTCAATATCTATATACGATTTGAATCTGCCATGCCTACCTCTGACTAGGGTTGAACGACTAATTATCAACTGATATTAGCTGGGACCAACTGCTTTCAAACACCGACCGCGCCGTAATACTTAATAATACATAATAGTAATCATATCTTAATCTTTTTGTTAATTATTTAGTAATAATATCTACATGCAATGGCGCCTTAGAACCTTATGTACCTACGGCTACGTCAGTTTAATGTCAGATTTATTTACCTATTTGTTGCTTCAGATTTTCATCTTATGAACACTTCTTGCACCTGACTGTATTAAGGCTCTATAGGCTTAATACAATATCTTTTTTTATCTTTTATTTACTTAAGGGACTTTTACATAAAAGTAGGTCAGTCCCATCATAACTTAACAATACGTTGTTCAATTTCTCTATAAGGAGATTCTTAAAAAACTATTCATACTTATTAATACCATAACCAACCATATAACATACAAGTTTTGCAGCGTCTGATGCAGGTTGTGCTATAATAGTTTAAAAAATCCCAACATCTGATGTCGAGATATTTAGCTGACTCATCAAGGATTGGTAATACAAGATCGCTAGCCACTTTTAGATTTACAAAGTCCTAGGACAGAGAGAGCCATATCAGGGCCGTATTTGGATCGTTCAATCGAACGAGTGTCTGAGTTTCTCCCCTGTCGCTTTTGCGGGTAGATGCAGTCTGTCTATGTGCGGGTGACACGAGGGGTGTGGCAGGCAGAGAATAAAACTGCAGAAGTAGATAAGTTTAATATATCTTTGCCTACAATTGATTTAACAAATAACAGGAATAGACTGTGTTTGGGGGGTACAAGGTCAAGGAGGGGCTACGGGCTGGGATTTTTGATATGTTAACCTTCTCACTAGTCCAGATAAAGTTAAGAAGTCAAAAATTGTGTTCCAAGCGAATCCCTATACATATAATTCTCTCTTTCTTGGTATATACGCTTTGCATAGTTTAACTAGCTAGCTAGAGTCAAAACAAAACCCATGTCGAAAATCACTTTTCGACATGCGTTATGGAGTCATGTAGAACTCAAATAAAATCAATCATTTATTTGCTTACAATACAGTATACAAAAGTTTGATCTTAAAAATTCATGGCAGGGCGTGTATTCCGCCTGCACGCAGGCATGCAAACATTAAAATCAAATACAATGTCATAATATTATTAAAATTCTAATTCTAATCAAAGTAATATTTAAAGCTGCAGAAGCATCATCACATCATCACCACTTACCATCTTGTGACCTTGTTACCAAAATGTCTGCCTGTCTGTAAGTGAAAAAAAATAATTTTATTAAAGATTAAAAAACAAGATCGACAGACCGTGTTGTAAAGATGCTAGATGGAGCTAGATTTGGACCACATTCAGACGGTCAAATTGCACATCATTGGGGGAGGCTTTGTTCAGCAGTTGAGGTCAATAGAGTTGATTAAAATAATCATCCAAATTCCTTATCATGTCAATCCTTGAAAAACTAAGCTTTAACCGATTTCCTTTTACACATTTGTAGCGACATCTATGGTCAACCGATGACACTACATATCATCGTAACACACTGACTCGGCTCGACACGACTAGATGGCGCTGTAATACGATATATGGAGACTGAACCGCGTTAATAAAGATTTAGATCGGACCTAACTACATATTAATAAAATCTAGACGGTGAACATAGGACTATAGTCCCCGGCCATAACACCCGGTCGGTAGGAAGTGCTTCCCTTTACATTCCTAATACAAGTTGCGCCAAATACTCTTCAATCCTCTTAGAATTTATTTCCAAAATTGGATTATCTACACCCATAGTCTTTGCCACCACGCAACAGGTGACGTTATCGAACCGCGTGAACTGGTGTGCTACTATACACACAAACGCACACATAGAAAGTAGATGGAAGGGCGGGGGGAGGGGGTGAGTGCAGAAATTTATGGAGTCGCGCACTACGCGGCTGAATGTAAATGTAGAGACGAAACAAATATGTGAGAAATACTAAGTTTTGGGTAGATTTGTGTGCTGATATATTTGGATGGTATTACGTGTGGGCCTTGGTTTCCGATTAAAAGAGGAGTAAGACAGGGCGACCCTCTCTCACCACTGCTGTTCATAGCGACTCTAGAGTCAATCATCGGTAAACTCGATTGGAAAAGACGGGGTATCAAAATCAAAGACGCCTACTTGAGCCATCTTAGGTTTGCAGACGACTTGGTCCTCCTGTCAGAAACCGGATTGGAAATCCAGCATATGATAGAGTCACTCAATGATGCCAGCAAAATAGTGGGTCTTGAAATGAATTTATCCAAAACCATGTTGATGACTAACAGCACGAAGAGAACACTATATGTCGGTAGCGAACCTCTCAAATATACAGACTGCTACATTTATTTGGGTAAACAAATAAGCTTCAATCAGAATAACAACGATATAGAAGTAGAGCGCAGGACGCAGTTAACCTGGAAGAAATACTGGGCACAGAAAGACATATTCAAAAGTAACATGCCAACAAAAATGAAAACTAAGGTACTAAACTCTTGCCTTATACCGTGCCTAACGTATGCTTGTCAAACGTGGAAGTTCAACAAAAAAACAAGAGACAAGATAACTTCATGCCAACGAGGAATAGAGCGCAGTATGATGAATATTAAAAAGATTCAGAAAATTAGACACACAAAAATAAGACACATCACCAAGGCACGAGACGGATTGATACATGCGCAATCATTAAAATGGAAGTGGGCTGGACACGTGGCGCGCCTAAAAGATCAGAGATGGACAAAAAGAGTGACCACATGGGCAGGTCCACAAGGCAAAAGAAGGATAGGCAGACCTGTAGCATGTTGGGAAGATGAAATAAAAAAAATCGCTGGCGACGACTGGGTTCAAGTAGCCCAATCAAGAGAAGACTGGCTGTCTTTGGAGGAGGCCTTCACCTACAGAGGGGTTCTTGCAGACCAATAATAGATTTATACATAGTATAGCAATTAAATTCTTAAAAACTTCTTAAATATTTTAAAACTCAAATATCTAAGTACCTGTAAACTGCAAGAAATAAAAGGCTTTTTTATTTTTTATTTTATTTTTATTTTTTATTTATTTTTTATTTTATTTTTTTTTATTTTATTTATTTTATTTACGTGTGGGTATCGCGACAGTAACGTAGGTATAAACTCAACTTATCTACCGATAATATTCTCCTACCGATTTTCGGTACCGGCGGTCTCTGCAAACAGAGATAGGCCACAATACTCTAAGTGCACTCTCTGTTCCTTCACTCTCATTAATTCGGTGAGACGACTTCGACATGACCGATGACAGACAACGGCGGATCCAGGGGGAGGGTCATGGGGGTCATGACCTCCCCCCCTGAGCGACCTAGGTGGACCATTAATTGAACAAAATGATTTTATTTATGTGTTTTGTCACCATACAGATTTTATATAACTACATACCTTCATTATTTAATTAAAGAACCCATTGACGTAAATGACGTAATAACGCGTTTCGGGAGGAGACTTAAAAGAAAAAGATCATTACCTAGCCCAGGGGTTCCCAACATCGCATTACTATTACTAGCGTATGGAACTAACATCACGAACAAATTTTGTGGTCAAAATCTTAACACATAATAACGTCACAATCTTGTCGTCGTATTTGCGGCACAGTTTTTGCTTGGCATGGCATGGCATGGCATATGGCATGCCATGCCAATAGTAACAACTCACTCGTTCCCAAAGTGTGCGCCACGGCGCCCTGGTGCGCCGTAGAAAGTTATGAGAGGCACCGTGAGTCGAACTTCTATCACAGGGATGCACAAACTGCTGCCCACAAGCACAATTCAGGTGGCCCGCCACCCGAATTTCTTTCTCAAACATTTGAAGAAAAAATTATTACTGAACTTAGATCGCTAGGCAAGGGATACAAGATGAGAGAGAAGGATTATAGTTTAGTTTAAAGAAATTTTCGCGCTCGCTATCGTTACTATTACGTAGAGAAGCTATGCCAAGCAAATACTGTGCCGCAAATACGACGACAAGATTGTGACGTTATTATGTGTTAAGATTTTCAAGTGTCAAATAAAGAATAAATATTTTTAAGTTCAGTATTTACGTACATTAATAAAATACCAAATTTTTACTTGTAAGTATCTATTGTTATCAAAATTAAATAATAAGTTCTTGACTTGACTATGTGACCCCCTCCTGGCGCCAAAGCTGGATCCGCCCTTGATGACAGATCAGGAGCTCTATTTTTGAATCACTCGGATCCAGATGGCGAGTGATTTTCATTCGAAGATGAATCAAACGTCAACGAAAATACCAAAAATAGAGCTCCCGGCGCTGGACCTCAATACCGGATGTCATCACGACTTACTTCCTGACTCCAAGCTGTTTTCGAATATGTTCAAGTCAGAAAAACCTAGAAAGAAATTTCCCGACCCGACCCGGGATTCGAACCCGGGACCTCTTGGGTAGCAACTAGCGAGCTAACCGCTACACAAACGAGGCAGACAACTACCGATATACGTACCTATTATAATAGTAATATAGGCTAGATATAAGAAGTGTTATCATCATCATCATCATCATCAGCCTATGTTAGTCCACTGCTGGACATAGGCCTCCCTCAATGAGCGCCATAGCGCCCTGTCATCGGCTTGGCGCATCCAGCATCTGCCTGCAGTCTTCCGCAGATCGTCATCCCATCTGGCCGGAGGGCGTCCCACACTACGTTTGCCGAGTCGCGGTCTCCACTCAAGAACTATTTTACCCCAGCGGTTGTCGGTTCTTCGCGAGATATGATCATGATAAGAAGTGTGTAAGCTGCCAATATGATGGTTTTGGTGACTGACGTTGGAGAAGTGGTCACAATCAATGGCTTCACTTGATGACATTTTGTAACATCAGTCAAGCATCATTTTCTATCAAGCAATTGAGTAACTTCGATTAAGAATAAATAAACTTTTCTATGAACACTTGAGAACGAAATTGAAACTGGGTTATACAGCGTGTGGCCTGTAAAAGGAGCAACATTTTAATCAATGATTCTACAGAGTGTACGTAGAGTGCTCTAAAATGCTTTTACTCCGGGACATAGTAAGCCAAAGTCATAATCCCTAATCTACTATATAAAAATAAGTCGGGTTTTCCTTCCTGACGCTATAACTCCAGAACGCACGAACCAATTTCCACGGTTTTGCATTCGTTGGAAAGGTCTCGGGCTCCGTGAGGTTTATGGCAAAGAAAATTTCCACAAAACGGGGCCGGGGCGGGACGGGGCTGGGGGCGAAACGAAGTTCGCTGGGACCGCTAGTCTACTATATAAAAATAAATCGGGTTTTCCTTCCTGACGCTATAGCTCCAGAACGCAAGAACCGATTTCCACGGTTTTGCATTTATTGGAAAGGTCTTGGACTCCCTGAGGTTTATAGCAAAGAAAATTCCCATAAAACGGGCCCAGGGCGGGACGGAGCTGGGGGTGAAACGAAGTTCGCTGGGACCGCTAGTCAATGTATGTATATCAAAATCGCTAACTCGTTATAAACGTAAATGGAATCCTGCAGAAAACAATACCTGCAAAATACGGATAGTCTCCGTGGAAAACGGCCCTACATACCGCATTTATGAAGTCCAAAACAAAACTCCATTTGACAGACATCCCTGAAATGAAAGCACTTATTGTCATAAACAAATCGAAGCGTGAAACGGCGCGTTTTCCGGAAAGTAGTAAATCGTCGTTTTTTTGCAAGTAACGCCGGGGTATTAGTATTAGCTAGCGTTTGCCGGTGTGACTGGCATCGGGAGTTTCCTGTGCGTTGATGGATAGCTAGAATTGGATAGTCTAAGCGATGGTTGGGGTGACCAACTAATTTGTATCTAGATAGATCGAAGATGGAGACTTAGATTAACTCGTTGGAAAGTGTATAGATAGATAGATAAATTCTTTGCACATCACATAGGTTATTTTATTACAAATTTTCGCAAAATGTCTTTCCCTCACCATGTAGCTTACAATTGTTTCGAAAATAGAGCACCTACTTGGTCGTGGTTTTATTTAGAGGCGAATAAGTGCCTTTTGATGCAAAAATAAATACAATTTGCTTTTTTTTTGTTCTGATAGTGTTTTGTCACTATACTAACTTGAAATTATATATTTCACTTGTGAAAAGCAACTTCTTCAGACAAGGATTGATTTTTATGTCTTACTCTATCCTACACAGCCTTCGCGTTAAAGATATCACTTGTAAATAGGCTTGCCAATGTGTTGTGGCCGAGTGGTATAGGCATGCGCCCGGATAGCGTAAGATACAGGGTTCGATTCCTTGTAACTTCGGTTGATAATTTAAATGTATTTTACCTAACGGCATAAGCAAACATAAGTTAAAAGGATATTTAATGTAGCAGAAAATCAGATAATTGTAGTTATTAGGGCGAAATGATAAAAAAATACATTGTCTGTGCTTCAAACTGTGGCCGCTGTTAATTTTAACTAAATGTCTTGAGGTGAAAGCATGGCCACCCTTCTACTATGTATAACGAAAATAAATGCTCGCGTGCAAAACATCCTGAAATTATACGGCTATTTTGTAAGTAATAGGTCAGCAGGCGAGGCTATTCTTATATCTTAAGCCTGAAAGCTGATTTCAAGAAGTGTTTGTCTTCTATATCAGCGATATTTTTATTAGAATAAATTACACTTACCATGTTTTTTTAATATTGTCGTCATTAGAGAGAGATTAGGAATTATTTGGACTGTGTTTATTTTTAAGTAATTTCAAGACATTTAAACCCACAAAAGGCGTTATACTCTATGCGTGAACTGAACTTAGGACCTCTAAGGCCCGGTTGCGTGATCAATAGGAAACTTAATTTACTCTTTTATTCAGAGAAGAGTCAACCTATCAAAGAGTCAATCTAACCTATGTCAACGGTTATTCTTATCTGAGATTACTATTTCCAAATCGGCGAACAGTAAACCAAAGATAAATATACCAACAATAATCTAACAATCTGTTTGTCTGTCTACATAAATTCTAACAGTCCAGTCCCAGTTGACATAAACAATAGAGCAAGATAATAATCGTTATAATTGATTTATTTATTACATTAACAGTTGAATCGTGCCACAGAGTTGCAGATAACTATTGTATTTATATTAAATTCCAATATATGGGTCTTTTGAACCGAACCTTTCGAAATTTAGTAGGTACGTCAAATGTGGTTTGAATTTTTGGTGTTAGAGTTAAAGTTTGTAGAAAATGCTTTGCATTCAATTTCCGGATATGAAAATGCTTTTATTTTATTCTTTACTGCAATGAAAAATAAATTACAATTGGCGTATTTAATGCATAAAGCATTCTCTACCAGTCAACCATTGGGTGAAGCAGAAGATGCTTATTGGTGACCTGTCTATAATGTTTGATTATGTCGTTGCAGATTTAAATTAATAATGGTTCTTTGCTTAGGAGGTCACAACAGTCGTTTCTTTAAGCAAGATATTTCAGCAGCATATGGCAGCAGATACATCTGACACACTATAGAAAACCACTGATATTAGAAGATGATTTAATGTTTAATGGATTGAAACCTACACAAGCTAGCTATTTCCCGCTAACGCGTTTGAACACGTGCACAAAATATAGTTTTGTCGCAAGTCGCATCTCTGTGGCGTCTTACCACGCTCAAGCGAAACAAAAGGATGCCTGGAATGCGCGCCACTCAGCCACCATTTACGAGGTTATATTACGGACATTTCATTGCAGTGACCTTATATTGAGCAGCCGCTATGCCAGCTTTATGAATGAACGTATTATCACTAACCAATGTGTTGCGTTGGTAGGTACTCCACGGATGTTATTTTACTGATTTCTATGATAAATAAATAAATGCTCGCCAGCCAACACACCAATGAGGGCTAACGCGTATGAATTCGCCGCTAGGGGCGCTTGTGTAGCGTGAGGTCTCCGAAATGTCAAATGGCACTGTTTGTGGGTTGAATAAAGATGTGCGGGTTTAATTCTATTTAAATTAATGTTTTGAATATTTAGCAATAATTTCCATATTATGGCAAATACAAGTTAAGGATCAATCAATGAGAGTGTTTTAAAACTTCGTGATAAATTAGATAAATTGGACTAACACCATTGTTCCTAAGATATAATTCTTTTGTATTTTGTATTTTTTTGTATTGTGAGATATTTTTATTCTTTCCATCGGATTGTAGTTGCCCCAATCGGACCGTATCTTGATATCTGACTACTCATATGTGGATATTTATAATTAGTATTGATGTTAAGCTTAAAGTTATTAGGATATAGTGATTATTAAAACTGTAAATCTTCCTAAGAATAAATAAATAAATAGAATAAATAAACTTTTCTTTGAACACTTGAGAACAAAATTGAAACTGGGTTATACAGCGTGTGGCCTGTAAAAGGAGCAACATTTTAATCAATGACTCTACAGAGTGTACAAAGAGTGCTCCAAAATGCTTTTGCTCCGGGACATAGTAATCCAAAGTCATAATCCCTAATCTACTTTATAAAAATAAGTCGGGTTTTCCTTCCTGACGCTATAACTCCAGAACGCACGAACCGATTTCCACGGTTGTGCATTCATTGGAAAGATCTCGGGCTCCGTGAGGTTTATGGCAAAAAAATCCCATGAAACCGGACCGGGGCGGGACGGGGCTGGGGGCGAAACGAAGTTCGCTGGGACCGCTAGTCTACTATATAAAAATAAGTCGGGTTTTCCTTCCTGACGCTATAACTCCAGAACGCAAGAACCGATTCCCACGGTTTTGTATTTGTTGGAAAGGTCTTGGACTCCCTAAGGTTTATAGCAAAGAAAATTCCCATAAAACGGGCCCGGGGCGGGACGGGGCTGGGGGTGAAACGAAGTTCGCTGGGACTGCTAGTCAGTGTATGTATATCAAAATCGCTAACTCGTTATAGTTAAGGAAGGAGAAACCTGCAGAAAACAGTACCTGCAAAATACGGATAGTCCTTGGAAAACGGCCCTTACAAAAAAAAAAATAGTTTTGTCGCAAGTCGCATCTCTGTGGCGTCTTACCACGCTCAAGCGAAACAAAAGGATGCTTGGAATGCGCGCCACTCAGCCACCATTTACGAGGTTATATGACGGACATTTCATTGCAGTGACCTTATATTGAGCAGCCGCTATGCCAGCTATGAATGAACGTACTATCACTAACCAATGTGTTGCGTTGGTAGGTACTCCATGGATGCTATTTTACCGATTTTTATGATAAATAAATAAATGCTCGCCAGCCAACACACCAATGAGGGCTAACGCGTATGAATTCGCCGCTAGGGGCGCTTGTGTAGCGTGAGGTCTCCGAAATGTCAAATGTCACTGTTTGTGGGTTAGATGTGCGGGTTTATTTCTATTTAAATTAATGATTCGAATATTTAGTAATCATTTCCATTAATTATGGACTAAAAAAGCTGGACTGCGGCATGCCCGATGTATTGTAATTTAAGATTTAATGGCAAACTTGATATTTTATCTCTCCATCATGACAATTTACACAACATAAAAGCTATAATCTGGACCTCACGCGACAGTGGCGCCAACTAGTGAGCACGAAAACGGTAGCCCGCATTGTCAGTAAGGAATTTTCATCCTTGTGTCACGAATACCAGAGAACGATTGTGACGGAGGCGTCTCCCATGAATACTTAAAAACATTTAACATCCATGACTTAGGTTCAAATTATCGTGCTCATCACACAAACATTTGCCTCTTGCGGGATTCAAACCCGCGACGGCTGGCGTCGTAGTCAAGAGCGTTAACCACTACACCAAACGCGTCGTGAGACGATGAGACCAATGTCTACAGAGATCAACCAAGATCGCTGAAGTGAAATGTTATTACGATGTACCTATAGGGAAACTATACCAACAATCCTGCCGCTGTTTGGTCGGGGAGTGCATCTTCTTTTTCTTCTCTTCTTTTAGTGCTTTTTCTTCTTTTCGTGTCGACTCTGGCGTTATATTATTGAGGACCAGTACTCGGCGACTGACAAAGCGTTTATTTATTTATTTATTTAAACTTTATTGCACTGTATATAAGGTCACCTCGTTTTAAGTGATAATATTTTAAGGGCAGATTCAGCAAAATGAATGAAAATGTTTTTGTAAGTAAAAAAAATATTTTTATACGCTAGTTTTCGAGAAAATGACCTCTAAACATGTAAAAAAAATACTAAAATAAAACACCCCGTGTCGCGTGTTGCTGAGCGGCGCTCTCGGTCTTTGTAGGCAATGTCAAACGCGCCGCCAATCGCCGCCGCGTTGCCTACACGTGTCGCGGCCGCTCCCCCGCACCCGCCCCCCCGCACGCTTGCCGCGCGACCGTCGGACGGACGCGCGCGCGCGCGAGTCAGTCTGCCACAAAAATTCGATTGAGTTGTCTGCGCGCGCGTCCTGACGTGTGCCGTGCGTCGTGCGGAGCCCGGGCCGGGCGACCGGCATCAAGAAGCTTCCCGCCGCGCCGCGCCTCGACGTGGCACTTCGAGAACGACGTGCTGGATTGTTTTCACCGGCATCGCGGCACCTAGTACCAAACACCGCCCGCAGACGCTGGATATGGCGGTTTCTGCACAACGAAGGCCTCCACCTTATCACATGAGGGTCTAAGATTTGCTGCGGGCGCGGACTACGCGCCGAAGGTCGAGCAGCTCGAGCTCGAGTCCTCCCGTTGACTACTGCGCAATTACACGTTTACGCGGCAGGGATAACGTGCACAACAACAACACAATGCTGCAGTTATTCGCCTTCATTTCCAGCATAGATTTAGTGCATGCATACGTGTGTGAATGAACAGTGAATCCCATGATGTCCAGTGTAATAAATCCAGTGCTCGTGTCGTGATAGCTAGATTGGTCATTGGCTGGCTAGTGCTTGCTTCGGCAATCGTAAAATAAGAAGTTATTGTGCAAAATAGGCACGTGTTTTGACTGTAAAAAAATTCTCATGTCGTTATTTTTTCATGTTAAATGTTATCGCGGCCGATAAATAAAGATGTACGAGTATTATTATTTCAAAACCAATGTAAAAATAAATAATAGAATCCTAGTTTTCAGTTACATAATCGTGAAATAAGATTTGTATTCACATACCTATCTGTACAAAAACTGAGCAAGTGCAATAAAATGAATGAAAGTTATAACAAATAAAGATTTAGGTAAGTTTCTAGCTGATTCTAGGATGTAATCGCGTTGCGTTGCGTGTGCCTGATGTTATGTTTTTTACGGTACCAAATAAATAAAACTTAAAACGAAACTGTGTTTTATTTACTTACGCAATTTTTAGTGCATATCCACTGAATCAAAGCGAATCAGTAGTTAGGTACTCATTAGGTAGGTAAAACTAAAAACATCTGTTTAACGTAGATTTTGTGAGATTGAACGCAGTCAGGTCATAAATTTTTAATAGTTTAGGTATGTATTCTTTTTAAAAGTTTACTCTCACAATAAGCTTTGTTATTATCAGCAGGAATTTATTAAATAAACACTACATAATTAGGTAGCTACTTTCAGTTTATCATACCTAGTGTTTTATGCCTACGATGAATGAACACATACCTACTTAAGTTGAGTTTCTGTCTCAGTTTATCATAATAGGTACTTAACCAGCTGTTAGTGTTTAGTCAGGTGTTTAGGGAACTGATTGCAGTAACAATTAGTTTGTAGGTACACTGAGATACTTTGATAAAGGTAGGTAATCGAATGCAGTCTACTGATGTGGGGGGGTCTAAAAAATAGGCGCGCCGCGGTGCCCCCCTCCCGCTCGCGGTCATTGCACCGGCGCTACATGAATGAATGAGATAGGCATTAAATGAAAGAGACGAAAGGCGATGTCGCGTGTGGGGATCTCTGAGAGTAGACAAGACAGGATGCTCTTTTTAATGATTATTTTTTTTGTTAGGAAAAATTAAAATGAAAATGGGACAGATTTTAAAAAAAAAATGCTTGGGTCCTATTTCTATGATATTGATAGATACTCTGTTAAAATATTATCACTTAAAACGAGGTGACCTTATATTGTACAATTGGCGGACTTAATGCCTTAGGGCATTCTCTACCAGTCAACCGCTTGGGAATGCAGAAAATTTAATCAGTGGCGGAACGTTTGCAATAACTAATAAAGCGTAATAAAGCGTTGTCAGTAGCGTTTTACAGGTCCGCACGTGTGCAGGTGTAGGGCCACGTAGGGCAGGACAATAGGTGTGCCATCGTCTGTGGAGAGACACCACACAAGCTTATTCTGCCTAACAGCCATGGTCGCTGGTATGGTGGCCGTTCACTATCCGCCACCTGTAACCCCGTTGGTAGCCTACAGGACCGTTACCATGAGTTTACGACGGTTTTACTCGCTAGCGACTACGTAAAAAAAAGTCTTTGGACAACACAGCGCTCCTAGCGGTCACTTGCAGAACTAAAAAATTTCTCCGGATATTGGACATCTCGCAACATTGATGATGTCACGCAGCCTACGCGTTAAAAAGCACCTTCAAAATTCAACAGGCTTGTTAATGTGACGGTGACCGAGTGGTATAGGCATACGCCCGGATATCGTAAGACACGGGGTTCAATTCCTCGTCTGTCACAGAGTCACAGTTGCTATTTACAAGTGCAATTTATATTATTAAGTTTGTATGGTGACAAAACACTGTAAAATCAAAAATAAGCTATATTTTCCATACAAAAAGTTACGTCGTCGCTAGCGAGTAAAACCGACGTAAAATCATGGTAACGGTACTGCTCAGCCCTAACAATTTATAAGTACACATTATATTCAACTCATACTATGAATAAAAACATTTATTTTCTCTATGATAAAGCCATTTAAAAGCTTTCTGACGTCATCGGTGTCAGTTTCAGGGCAGGGCGGGCGGGACGGGCTTATGCAAAGTGTAGCAAGTTAGAAAGAGACAGAGGAGTACTGCACTCAGATAGTTCACATAAAGGGTGGCCTGTTTACTCTGTAAAGTCGATATTGGGCCTGATTCTACTGATGCACCGACTGAAACTAAAACTAAAGTAATTGCTTTTTCTCTTTTAAATAAATGAAAAGAGATAGACTACAGTGAATTAGAAACGTTAAGCTACCAGTTACTTGTTTTTTTGCGTCCTTTAGTGTACTCATTAGACAATTTAGTGGCGACCTACATGTCCCCGCTAATTTAGCAATCTATGGACAAATCTGTGCAACTGACAGCTGTTTAATGTAATATTTCTAAATCACGGTTGTCTGTGTTTTTTATTTATTAAGAAGAGAACAAGACAGTTATTTTCGTTTTAGTTTTAGTCAGTGTATTACTAGAATCAGGCCCATTGAGATATACTATAGTAATTGTTGACATGTATAGTTAACTGAAAACAGGGTATAGGTTATATTGTAAGGTTAAAATATGTAATGGTAATTATTTGCACTTGTACTGCGGTCGAGGTTTCTGGTGCCTAACCACTTTTTAACATAATTTATATAATGTTTAAAATTTCCCATACAACACAAAAACTTGAGGTGAAAACATTGTGCATGTTTTCAGTCGCTGCTAATGTTCACAATTCGAATTTTCTTTTTCAAAGGCAAAAAGGTGTCAGCTTTCAGGGTCACGATTTCTATGCAATTTGATTTCTTCCGTGCAGTATTTTTTGACGTGGATATATTAGATTTTGTCGGTAAAATTGTGAAACTTGTAATCGAATAAGGACACGAAAAATATCGATTAAAATGAGAATTGGGGCCCTGATCATAAAAGATAGCGACCAACTATCCTATAAAATAGTCCATATTCTTCGTCTGTCAAATCTGCCCTCGCAAAATTGAGCCTAGGCTGAATTTCAGATTTTCCGATCCTACATTCGTATTGCAGTGGTGACTTGGCACTGTGCCAGGTTTCCGAATAGCAGTCAGGAGTAGGCATTGACGTATTTATGTACTGTTAGAAGTCCTAGGTTCTATTCCGACAATATGCAAAAAACTATATCGAGTTTATAAGGACCTTCGCAAAAAACTGTATTATCCCAGATGTTCCGGAAAAAATCTGCCTTAAATACATAAGGTACTATGTGCCAAACATGAACAAAACTTGTTTGTTTAAAAATAGTTATTAACTTAGTAAAATATTTTTTCAAAAGTTCAATTTTGTAATAAAAGGGTCGATAAATTTATTATATATTAATATGAACATAGAAAAGTATATTGTTTTCACTTATTTTAAATGCAAACATGTAAAACTGATAAATAGTCAGCTCCTTGATATAACTACAAGTCGTTTCTAATAACTAAGGTGTGTCTTTTACGGAACAGTAGGAACAACTGGGTTATTGAAACTATTTCGATTCAAAGAAAACAAATAACAAACAAGTATTTTTCTTATTTTATATAAAGTACACCTAATAAAACCAATTAAAAAAGCCTAGTTTAATTTTTAGGATTAGAAAATAATAATGGATATGAAAATTTTGTTTATTCTTATAATTCCTACGCTCTGTTTTACAATGCGTGAATAGTTAAGTATTATAAGCGTTTTTGCGTGCGTGGCTGTCCACTACTTCATACGAAATGACGTGCCATACTTGAATTATTCGATGGTTAATTGCCTTTGTCCATGGTGAAACAGCCTTAGTTTTCAACCTATTTCCAAAAGGGCGAGTTTCTTTGTTTTTTCACATTCGAATTGTGTTTGTGAAATTATTGAATTATGATGACGTAACAGAGCAAAAACTTTTTCTTAATGTATTTCACCGTTCAATAAATGATGTCTGAAAGCTTATTTTTAAGCCACCGTCATAAACTTTAATTCCAAAGTTTTATAACAAAAATAGTGGAAGAAAACTTTAAGAAAACTAGTACCTGCAGCCAGCACTTAAACTTATTAACCACTTAACGAAATACAGAATTAGTTCCGCATTTTATCTTTTTGGCCGCTGCATTAATCTACGTAGAGCCTTTTCACTAGTGCTGGGCTGATATCGATGTTAAAACTCTTTTTCTTTTCTTTTGTTTTTTTTTTCAGTTTTTTACAGCCAGGGCATTCTGGATGTTTTTTTAAAGGTTTACCAAAAGTATATGTAACTAATTGATATTCTTAAAAAATAAAACTTGACACAGGATTCTTATTATGCAGGATGTCTCACTCATGTAACGTATCAAGCCGATGCACGGAGATAGGTGACCACCATACCTATCAAAACCAATGATCTATTACTTTTGTGTGCATTGCATAACGAGATCTTAATACAGCCACCAGACCAAAAAGTGTTTAAAAACTCTGTATGTTTAGTATACCTACTCGTACTCTACCTTAAGAATACCTGAGTGGAGCGCATTTTTTTATTGCAGATAACCAGATATTGGCCACGATTACACCTGATGGTAAGTGACTATGCAGCCTTTATAAAATAGACCATTTACTTTTGTTATTGTTAGTGTTCCGCCACTGATTGAACTCTTTGCATTCCGGAGCGGTTGACTAGTAGAGAATGCCTTAAGGCATTAAGTCCGCCAATTGTACAAGTACTACTACTTAAGTGCAATAAAGTTTTATCATCATCATTATCAGCCAAACGACTTCCACTGCTGAACCTAGGCCTCCGCCACGGCTTTCCACAACGACCAGTTGTGAGCGGTCTGCATCCAGTACGAATGAGTAAGTTCAAGTGGCAGTGGGCAGGGCACATAGCGCGTAGGCTGATGGGGCAGAAAAGTTCTAGATTGGAGACCCTTCAACCAAAAGCGCAGCTTAGGACGTCCACCGTCAAGATGGACAGACGACTTTGTAAAGATGGCAGGATCGTAATAAAGTTTAAATAAATAAATTTATCGATAACTCTATTCCATCTTTAGCATGCATTTTTGAGCAAACCACACTAAATACAATTATAATAATGGCCGAGTTTATTCAGTTATCCTCTTGCCTGCCAGTTTTAGTTCGTTTAAACAAGCCAGAATAGAGTTTTAAGTGATTAAACGAAATTATTTCAATTCTATTAATTTAGTTCTGCCTTTTGTTTCCAGTTATACTCAGTTTTTATTTTAGTCATTACGTGTCTGAATTGTATCACAATTAAGAGATACATAAAAAATGGAATGGTTCTACGAATTATGGACTAATAAATAATTAGGATAAAGTGGCACTAGATATTACTTGACACGATGAATCGATAAACTGAGGTAAAAGTTCTTAAAAAAGCAGCGTAGGACGTCCACCAGCAAGATTCACAGACGTCCTTGTAAAGAACGCACAATCAGACAGGGCGATTGTATTCATTTGACATTTCAAAACGTACGGTATGATCTGTTAAACGTTTTTTTCTTACTTTTTGAACTGTCAAATGAATACGATTCCTTTAAGGCCATAGACTTTTAAGTAAAGGCCCATTTAAATGATTATTCTATCCCTATTTCATTAAATTATTTTACTCAGAGCATTCGTTCATTGTTCTATTGCGTTCTATTGAATATTCTAAGAACGCTCGATCTTTATAATATTATTAATAATATTTTGGTGCAAAACGCTGAAATTGAGCTTTCTTTTAGAACAAAAGAACATGAAAGAATGTTCTTGTTCTAGCTCTAATTCTTTATTCGTTGGTCTTCACCCACCTTTTAACATAATTCCATACCAGGTTGGCCGCAGGCCGCAATTTGCGCAACCGTATGTTCATTCGTAGACGTCTTGCAGTTGGTTAATAAAGTATCCGAAAACTATCATTTGGCAGAGATTTTTAAAACACAATATCAATACTGATGAATTTCTTACAATTTTTGTACAATTTCTTTTTATTTATAAGTAATTAACAGTGACAATCAACTTAAAAACTAACCCTATTTTCAGCGTAACATAAACCATTGTGGTTTTTGATATAAATGTAAAACAATATATGAATGTAAAAATTATGTTACAATTCCGAGTATGACGTATCATTTTGTAGTAACATTCAATCATTGTAAATGAGCTATCAAAAGAAAGTGAATAATTACTTCATCCGTCACATTTCAATGTCGTGACCGACACCATCAATTTTGATACTACCCACAGCTAAAACAAAAGTGTGAACCAAATTAAATTGCGTGCCGCCATTCATAAGTTCATATCGGTATACCGGTGTAGCTATTTATAACGCGCTTCGCTATTTATAGTATATTCATTCTAGATTTTTTAGCGGCAAAATTTATAATTTTAATTTGTTGCTGCTGTGTTATAGCTCCAAGTGAGTACATTATAGGACACAACTCTCCCACCCCCCCAACCCGCCGCTTCACCCCTCCCCCCCTTGATAAAGGTCCCAAATTTCATATTTCCTCTATTTTCAGGAAAACTATACAAGCTAGGACAAAATAGTCAAGGACTAAATTATTTGTCAATAAATTACCTACAAATAAGTATTAGCATTCATTTTGATACGAGTTATAGTTTTTAAGCTATGGAGCATCAAAGAGTACTAAAAATGTGCGCTTAGCAGAAATACAACATTTAACACAAAATAAACAATATAATTTATAAATTTTCACAAGAAATGCGTTTCTGTAGTACTTACCTATCTAAAACAAATCAGTATCGTCATTGTTATCTTCTAGAGGTTTGTCGAATCTACTAAGGCCCCAACCGCCCCAATGTATGCATATGGTGGAACAACGGAATGCAGCTTTGACATATCCACATACTTATCTGTAGCCTTTTTTGCAGTTGCATGATACTATTTTCAGTATCTACTGTGGAGCTGGTGCCTATGTGGTATTTAGGGTACGAAGTTACAATTTTTTTCCAGCTTCAGTGTTCTGGGTTGAATGAATTTTCTCGCCATAATTGAACTTGATGAAAAGTACCTATGTGTTGAATTCTGACAAGCAGCTCCTGAAGATGGAAACTTTGATAATATCACCACTGTATTGTTCTTCAGATCAATGTTTTTTTGTAAAAGTGGACCTCTCGTATATCGTTTATACTTTTTAGATACCTACTATGATACTATCCGAGAATATATTATCTTTCTCCTGCCTCTTCTATCTGTTTGCGTGTGGCATCCGGGTTATTTTAAACGTTTATTGTATCTTTCAACTCGGTCTTTTTACCAAACAGGAAAGACTAAACCTTTCCTTTGTTGTAAAATGCAGAATATATTCTTACGTGGTGGAGTCAGTCCCAGTAAAAGAATCAACAGATCAATGTCTTGCCCAACCACTACGACAATGTCTTTTCGACGTACTACATAATATCGGCATTCTAAGGCACAGGAAAGGTTCAGTCTATTCAATAACATATAACATCGACTTGCAAGATACAATAACTCCTGATGCCTAACGCGAGGAGGTAAAAAGGCAGGAGAAACATATATTTTGCATAGTATGGAGCTAAGCAAACCTAAAAAAGTATAATCGTGTTACGAAACATTTAGGTACTTCAACTTCACTTCTTGACCAACTCTCAAGAACAATACGGTGTTATTATGAAAAGACCACTTTCTTCAGCTTGTCAGCATTCAATGCATACCTACTTTGATCAAGCTCTACAGTTGATACTGAAAACAATATCATGCAGCTGCAAAAATGGCTACAGAAAAATATGTGGATGTGTTAAAGGTGCATTCCGTTGTTCCACCATATGCAGACATTGGGGCCTTAGTAGATTCGATAAACCTTAGAAGATAACAATGACGATACTGATTTGTTTTAGATAGGTATGTACTACAGAAACGCATTTCTTGTGAAAATTTATAAATTATATTGTTTATTTTGTGTTAAATGTTGTATTTCTGCTAAGCGATCATTTTTAGTACTCTTTGATGCTCCATAGCTTAAAAACTATAACTCGTATCAAAATGAATGTTAGTACTTATTTGTAGGGAATTCATTGACAAATATTTTAGTCCTTGACCATTTTGTCCTAGCTTGTATAGTTTTCCTGAAAATAGAAAAAATATGAAATTTGGGAACTTTATCAAGGGGGGGAGGGGTGAAGCGGCGGGTTGGGGGGTTGGGAGAGTTGTGTTCTATAATGTACTCACTTGGAGCTATAACACAGCAGCAACAAACTAAAATTATAAATTTTGCCGTTTCGCCCATACATTGAAATCTAGAATGAATACACTATTATTAATTCAAGTCAATTTTATACGAAAACAATGGGACAGTGATTGCGCGAAACTACAAATAAAAGGTTTAACAAATCTTAAATTTTAATATCGACTCTATGGCATTGAATTTAAGAACGAGATTAGATTTATCTGAATGCAGGACAGGAAAAGTTTCAGGGTGTTTTGAAATATGGCTTGAGTTTTCAGAATTTACTCCTGAACTGCCTGAAGTTACGAAGGTATACCGATAAATATTATTAATGAATTTTACTTAATCAATGAGAAGCTCTTAATAAGCAGCGTAATGCGAAGTTTTGGTATCAGGGTGATATATTCATTTTAGATGTATCTTTTCGGTCTTACCATAAAATACAGATGTGGTCTTACTTTCTTACTGATTAAATCACCTAAATTCTTTATGCTCGGTTGCACTATTATATTTTTACGTCAAATAGCTAACTCCATACAAAAAACATGGTAGTCAACAAAACAAAAATGAAAAAAAAAACTTACAGTTAGTACTTAGTAAGACGATGCAACCAACAAATTATAACAACCTAAGAGTAGTTCGCAAGTAAAATGAACTTTGTCTATAAGACGCCTGTGCTATGAAAGCGCACAAATAGGAATGAAGGTATCAAACCCATGGTTCTCAATCTGTTGACAATCTTCACCACCCTGTATACGTTCATCAAGCACGCAATCATAGCTCGAAAACTTCGACGAATTAATATTCGTCAGAACGGCCGGGTTTCTTGATTAGTGCCGACTGACTTAGAAGTTGGGGTGACCATGCTACTTTAGAGCTTTTACTTAAACGGACCTTAGTTTACCGATGACATAGTAAAAGCAACCGTAGAGTATATTCTTGGATAATCTCATACACCTCTGCTTCAAAATATTGATTCTATACGCCGTTAGTACGAAGAAATTCGCCGCTGGTCGAGAGTGGATCCCGAGTTGATCTCGATCCGTGGTGGTTACGCTACGAAGTTGATAGATGTGCGTTGAAGTATGGAGTTTCATACAAATAATACTGCACGCCTCGAGTTGATAATATGGTGTTGTTCCCGTAACAGGTGAATAGATGCGATTTAACTTTTCATGTACTTATACACTTTTTCACTAATCCCATTTTATGATTATTAGAGGTTAAAACAATGAATGTTCGTTATCCTGTATTTTGTAATAGCACAAGGTCAATTTTGTTTACGGCTATCTTAATTTGTAGTTTCACTGGACTAGATTAGATATGAGAGCGCTTTTTAAACTGTAAAATTATTTGTTTTTAAAAAAAAAAACTTTATAAAAACTCTTTATTGAAATGGCAAGTGCTCCAAAACCCTTTTTTAGTAACTTTATTAATGTTTGTCTTGCATTGGGTATGCGTTGTAACTGATTAGGTTTTAAATTTTAAATATTGTTAAGTGCCCATTTGTGTTGTATCTAGTATTCCTAAACATGACTTGTTTATTTGCCGTAGAACTCTAATTCGCTAAATTCCATAATCTATCTATACCAATATTATAAAGCTGAAGAGTTTGTGTGAACGCGCTAATTCCAGGAACTCTTTAATTGATTAAAAAAATACTATTTTGATGGTTGTTGCTTGTTTATCGGGGAAGGCTTTACGTTATAAAATGTCACGTTGCCGCGGAGGGAGAGCAAACTCAAAACGCGCAGATGCAATTACGGGGGACTGCTAGCTAACTTATAATTGCTGATAACTTTCCATAAAAATAAAATGTAACTTATTATCTATTTAATATAGTGGAAAACTGACAATATTTCCGGCTTTCCCTCAACATGTGGCCACCGCAAGTCACGGATTGGTTCGTGCCGCGATCACTTAGCCAGACCAACATTAGAGTCCCCCATCACGCCAAGAAGCCAGATGGTGATATTTGATTAGTCTATTCACTGTTCTTTTCAAAACAATCGGATTGAAAACCTTGCTGTGAAACTCATTCATTCATATCCCTTGTAGGTAGGTAGGCAGGTAGGTACTTTTTCATAGCAGACAGAAATATTGGTGGCGATCAGAAGAATATATGTATACTAGTCAGTGAGTTGCTATATTACTATGTATACATAGAGAAGCTATGTCAAGCTAATAATGTGTCGCAACTAGATTTTTTATAATGTAAATACAAGTTTAACGTCCTCGGCTGTACGCCCTACATACAATTTCTTCATTGAATGTTCATTTTTAACACTTATACAGGGTGACTTTGAAAACATTGGAATATTTTAAACTAAGAACCTACTCATGATTCATAGTCCCTAATTATCATGACAATTCCACACCAAATTCACAATAATTAACCCGAAAAAAACAATTTCTAAAAATGAAGATATATGGTCAATCCCTTTCCGTTTCCCGCGCACAACTCCTCGCAATATGACAATATTGTGACTTATAAATTTCTTTGTGGTGCAGACGTATAGTTTTATCTAACTACACACCATTTAATTTACTTTTAGTGATACTTGTTTAGTTGCCGGCAATTACAGTGAACACCTCATAAATGCATGAGTCATTCAAGAGCGTTCCCAAGAAATTAAATACAAAATATTTATTGCGTTCCATCAGCACATCTTTAAAACAAACCGTAATTTGTCAACCGATACGCCGTTCATTGGCGCGTCGACAAATCATTAATTTGAAAGCTGTCAGTGAGCTGCGCGCGCACCTTTTGGCGGGAAGCGGCAGCCAATTAGAAGCGACGAGTGATCTGTCAACGGGCGTCGCGTTCGGATCTGCCTCTTGAAATTATTATTTTTGGTTATTTACTATATAGTAAACTACTATATATATATAGTACTATATAGTAACATGATACTGGCTATATGGCCAGTATCATGTTAATGCCATCTTGTTGATTTGGTGATTAGGAATTCATGAGGTTAAAAAAGGAGTGAGTGAATTTTTATGCAACATTTTGTTTTCAATTATGTTATTTTTACGAGCTCCACAATGTACTAGTTAGGTAGCAGTCTAGTTTCAGTTTAAACTATGTATTTTTTTCTAAAATTACTATTTATCATAATACTACGTACAAAAGACATTTGACGTAGTATTATGACAATACATCAACCAACCCCGCAGTCTCAAATCTAACACGAACCTTCAGCAGCCTGTCACAGCTATTACACAGACATAAGGTTCAATTTGGGGATGAAAAATATATGTTATTTTAGTTTAATTACTGCTAATGACTATCATGTCGGGCTTTTTGCGGTGACGTAGCGAGTGATGGATGGACGAGTAACGTTTGTACAGCACTTCAACTTATCCAAACGTGTCACGTTACAGCAAACAACTTTCTGCTCTGTGTCATAAGTAGTAGTGTTTAATTTCTATTGCGCAAATGGATGTTTTGTGTCATGTTGATGTGATCGTAAACTTACTTTGTTTTTGGACATATTTTTTTTAAGTGGAGGGGGAGAGTGCTTGTTTTGGCACAGGAATAGAACGGGCTTAACAGCTTTAGATAGTACTTCCGAATAGCTTCTGGTGATCCATTATTTTTTATTTTTTTAAGTCTGTTTTTTATTTTGTTGTAAGCCATTATTTTGTTAAGTCTGTTAAGAAAAAGTTACATAGCAAGGTGAGACTAAAACACTGTTAAGGGAAAATGCTTCGGCATTCTTTTTTCAAATTGCTTGTACATAATTTTGTTAGACTATGCTTTTATGTTTTACATCGTATTCTTGAAACTTTAACACACAAATTGTTGTAATTTACCATTAAAGGGCCCAGCTGTTTATGGCAATGATACGATCAGTGACAAGATCGCTGTAAAACTATAAAAAAGGTAAATAACAGTAAATGTTTAGATCCATCATAAACGTTCTAGCATAGACAAAAGAAAACGGCCCCTTTTAGTGCATAACTTTTTAAAAAATTCAAGGTATCTTCATATTCAGATAAGATGAAAATTATTCAATACTTTACGCTTCATAACTTTATTCAATATTCAACTACGCTACGACATAATATGTAGTTGTGAACTACGTGCTACGTCTTTGCTACGATTGCTACGAAATGAATGTCTACAAATTTTACCCCCCGCTGAAATGAAATGAAATGAAATGAAATGAAATGATATTTATTGCGTATTGAAACAAGGTTGTACAAAGGTCTTATACTAAAACAGGTTTGATATGACTTAATATGCTAAATATATCTTAAACATTGAACTACTATTACAAGCGTATGGAACAGACACCACGAACAAAACTCGTGCCACATTAATTGACGCCAATCTTCATCAACTCAAACAAACGGTTTTATATTCGAAATTCAAATTTCAAGGTATACGTCACGTCTTGTCGTCGTATTGCGATACATTTTTTTCTTGGCATAGCTTCTCTATACGTAGTAATAACAACTCACTTTGACGAATGCAAGCTACGACTGACAATCACAATAATGATTCTTGTGAGTGTCATTTGTAGCTTGTTTATCTCTTATATCCGAGCTATGTCCCCTTGCAATATAATTTAATTACCACTCAGTACAAACGTGGCGACGTAGATTAATCATGTCGGCGACATTCGGGGCCTTGTAAGACTTCGCCCCTGAGTTATGTTTGAGACGTGGTTACTGGTAGGTCGTGTTTACATCTAGGGGAATTTGTCTATGAACAAACTAGGAATAAAAAACCCCTCCTCTTACTAGAGGTCCCAGCGAAATTCGTTTCACCCTGTCCCGCCCCGGCCTTATTTTACAGTTTTTATCCTATTCTGGGATGTAGAAATAATGAAAATCAGTTAATCTGTTCTCAAGTTATAAATGGAGGTAGTTCTTTTACGTATATAGATAGTTTTGACAGTGGGAAGTAAAATAACCTCTTTTTTTTAAGTCGGTTTAAAAAATGCTAAGTAACAGTTACTTTTATGTATGAAAGGGGTTATTTAAGGGCTTTTAAGGGGCTATTAATATCAGGAAAGCCAGCTTAGAGACCAATAATGGTCCATATGGCGCTTAAAGCTCGCACTTGTCCTAATTTCCCTGCCTATCTTCTTAATCCAATCCTCTATTTACTGCATTGTACAGAAGTTATGAATTCAATATGTTTCTCTATTTCAAAATAGGGTATTTGCCGGTTTTTTAAATAATGTTTTAACTTATTTAATAATCAATTCTAGACTACAAAAATATTTGCCTAAACCCTCACGGATGAGCTGACTTACATTATTTTGTTTACACGAACGTCGGCGGCCTATTGTTTATTTATTTATTTTATTCTTTATTGCACAGAAAAAAAGTACAAAACGGCCTATCGATCCCTAAGCGTTTAAAAACAATAACAGAGTATTTCTAGGATAAGTTGTTAGGTTACTGATTCTGAGTAGCCTAAATTCCTTAGGGGTAGTTTCGAAACTCTTTGTATATTGATGTAAAACTCACGTAAACCTATTACCATACCATACGGACTTGTGTAAAGACAGTTGTGATTGTTCCATTATTATTATAATCACTAATGACTTAACAATACTATCAAAATAGAAATGAATCGCAAAATGTGTTAGTAAGCGCATAACTCAACAACGCCTGGACCAATTTCACCAATTCTTTTTTATAAATGTTCGTTGAAGTTCAAGGATGGTTTTTGCGGCGAATAAAATTAGAATCATTGCCGGAAAACCCCTAAAAACAGCTCCTTTCTTTTTCCCATACAAACGATTCCTAAAGAGTCTAGAGTCAAGGATGATAATAATTACTACAAAACGGGGCCGGGGCGGGACGGGGCTGGGGGCGAAACGAAGTTCGCTGGAACCACTTGTAACTAATAATATAGGTAAAGTTGAAGAGTTTGTTTGTTTGAACGCGCTTATCTCAGGAATGACATGCACGATTAAAAATCATTTTTGGATAGCTTTTTTCCCTAGCTTGTCGGCGGTAAGGGTTTGCCAGTCTTCGCGGTATTGGTCTAAATCGTCTCGCCATCGCTTTCGGGGTCTGCCTCTCGGACGACGTCCTTCGGTAGGCAGCCAGTGGGTGACGATCTTAGACCATTTCTTAGGACACATTCTGAGAACTGTTATTAACTGAGAAAGGCTTTAAACTATAAAACATCACGCTGCGTAAGGGAGGGGAGAACCTCAAAACGCACGGACGCAGTCGAGAGGAACTGCTAGTCATACATAATTAAGCTCTATCACTTAACTAATCACATTAATCACTGTTACAAATGAACAGAGGATGATACTAACATCTGCGGTCACGGGGGCACGTGTAAGTGACCAAATTAACTACTAGTGATGTGCTTTTATCCTATCTGTCACCATAATGTTCGTCACTGCTACTATGTAACAGGAAACGTATTGCGATCCAACTTAATCCGTTCAATTCAGAGGCAGTTCAATTCTCAATCAGTGTAAACGAATATTATCAATATAATAATATTATAATAATACTGCAATGGCATAAATACGAATATTAATATTCTTTTATTATAGTAATATTATCAATATAATGATAATTTGTTATTTGACAGCCTTGAGAATCAGCAAGCTCAAGTGGCAATGGGCAGGGCACATAGCGCGAAGAACTGATGGCCGTTGGGGCAGAAAAGTTCTAGATTGGAGACCCTTACACCAAAGGCGCAGCGTAGGACGTCCACCGACAAGATGGACGACGACCTTTTAAAGATCGCAGGATCACACTGGATGCCGACCGCTTGTGATCGGTCGATGTGGAAAACTGTGGGGAAGGCCTATGTTCAGCAGTGGACGTCCGTTGGCTGATAATGATGATGATGATGATTTGACAGTAAAGCAGAGCTGTTTAACTGTCAAAACTGCATCGCAATACGCACCCAGGTATTTATGTCAGTTGCGGCTAGTTTTTATTAAGAGATGTAGAGCTAAAAGTGGACGACCAACGAGCCCAAGTTCAAAGACAAACTGCGAATCGATGTACTGTTTCAGTGTACAATAAATAAATGGCAGAAATACCCACCAAACCAAACTATAAACCCATTCAAATAATATCACACACGATTGGTTTCTAAAGAGATATTTTATTATTTCCCATACAAAATAAATGGTGACTCAGCTCTTCCCCACCAAAGATTTTTCTTTTGGGTTCTTCGGGTCAAAAATTTTGTTTTAACTTCTAGAAGGTATACGTTTGACTGTAAACCGACTTGCGTTTTTTTTTGCATACGGCTTCCAATAACGAAAAGTACGTTATTCTTCCTGTTTCTTTCTTTAATAAAATTCTTTGCAACGATTTTTTTTCAACTGGAGTTGTCGTGTATATTTTACAAACAGTGATGTATTTGACATGAACCCGTAGCTTCTTTTTTCCTTGTTGCCTTTCGGGTAAATTTTCCGCGACCATTTGTCTTAATTTTGAATATCCACCAGGAAATACGCTCGGAATTCTGAATAGTATTGAGTTTCTTGTCCGTTTTATTTGCAAGTAGTATTTATACAGAAATATTTATCTACTGGGAATGTAACGAGGTAAATTTTTATTTAATTAATATGTTTAAAACAAAAACGATCTTTTGCTTCACTAGACGAAATCAAGTAAAAACTAACATAGATATTGTGTTACCATTAACTTATCCGTGAATAGAAATTGGTTTACTAATCTATCATCATCATCATCATTAGCCAAAGGTCGTCCACTGCTGAACCCATACCATCTATCATCATCAATATACCACCCCATAGACCCATGGTTTTCCACAGCGACCGGTCGTGAGCGATCTTCATCCAGTGTGATCCTGCGATCTTGACAAAATCGTCTGTCCATCTTGTCTGTATTGTTTCGTATCTTGAAGTATCTTGACGACGCGTTTGGTGTATTGGTTAGCGCTCCTGACTATTACTCCGGCCGTTGCGGGTTGGAATCCCGCAGGGGGCAAATGTTTGTGTGAAGAGCACGAACATTTGTACCTTTGTCATGGATGTTACATGTATTTAAGTATTTATGGGAGATGCCCCCGTCATAATCGTTGTCTGGTACTTCGTAACACAAGAAAGAAAATTCCTTACAACGAAACCAGACAATTGGTGTGTTGTCTTATAAAAAAAGTAGGTACGCTGTCACAGAACTAGTATAAATACTAGTGTCAGACTCAACACTCGTCCCTTCACTACAGCACCGAGCATCGAATATGCGACCTCGGGTCAGCCGCGCCCACGCCGCACCTATGATCTATGCGGGAAGTCTAATGTCCTCTTTACATGACGATAGTCATTTATGTAAGTCAATTCAGGAGCTGAGTTGGTAAACATTGTTTTCATTATTTAAAAGTTAATGCGCCACGTGTAGAAAGGAAATCATAATCTACTTAATTTGTACCAGATTTTGGATATGGTAGCAAATCTTAACAGATATTTTGTTCATTGAACAAGATTATTCGCAATAAAGCAAGTGCACTAACTGTTCTTTCCGAGAGAGTTTAGGAATAAGGCGAGAGTTCGGAATTTGACGACACGTATAATGGCTCGACCAAAAGCGCAGCGTAGGACGTCCACCGACAAGATGGACAGACGACCTTGTAAGATCGCAGGATCGCACTGGATGCAGACCGCTCACAACCGGTCGTTGTAGGGCAGGCTTATGTTCAGCAGTGAACGTCGTTTGGCTGATAATGATGATGATGATGAATAATGGCTAAGGCCCAGTTGCGTGATCAAAGGTTAAATCAAATAACGTTTATTTTCATCACCAGCGTGTTTTGAAGAAACAAAATACCTTGACTAAATGTCAGAATGACTATTTTAATGTTAAGATGTTTTTCTTCAAAATGCGATTGGATCGAATGCAAATTAAGATTTGTGCTATCGAGGTTACCACCGCCTAAACATCGTAAGAGCCAATATCGTTTGCACTAGTTTGTCTTTTGTTTTAAGTGACTCAGACGCCCATTTTTGTATTGTGTGTGCAAGCTTTTTTCACAGTTTGCATTTGTAAGTGGTTAGGCGCCAGCTACCTCTGCCTTACCTATCTGTTCATGTGGTCTTTAGATGGGTTAGTTAAATAAATACAAAAAATAATAAATAAATATGCGCCAGGCAACACACCATTTGGTTTCGAAGTAAGGAATTTTCTTCCTTGTGCTACGAATACCAGACAACGATACTCGTATTTAGTATATATATTCTTTGACAGGGGTGTCTCCCATAAATACTTAAATACATATTAACATCTATGACGTATGTGCAAATGTTCGAGCTCATCACATGAGCATTTGCCTTTTGCGGGATTCGTACCGCTATTAATTAGTACAATTATAGTAGTCAGGAGCGCTAACCACTACATTAAACGCGTCGTCAAAGTAAAATTGAATAATTATTACTTTTATGTAATAACCACTCTATCTTAAACTTTTCTAATCCCACCCGCAGGAACAGGTTAGTAGTACGAACGGACAACAGCACGTCAAGGTAAACACTGCGGTATCTTAGGGGGTTGTAATAAGGGCTAGTTTTTAACAAAAATGTATAGCCTGATGTGCTGACGACTGCACAATAAGCAAACGGAATCATAACGAATGGTAGAGCGATGTAGGTCGGTAGGGACGCACCCGCTTCCCGTCTCGCCTGCTTCCTACCGGTTAGGGTGTGTTCACACGAACATTTATTGGATAGATAAAGGTAAAATTATCTTATAAGTCTTGACTACCTCGCTGGTGTAGCGGTTAGTGTTCAATAATACGTCAAATGTTCGTGATTGGGGTACAATAATGTGTACCCCGATCACGAACATTTGACGTATTCGTCACGTAATCGTAGCGAGCTTACGTTTAGCAGCACGAAGCACTCCCGTGTCGTGTAGTAAGCTCGAAGGCATTACCGCAGATGTCGTCATACTGACATAAATATGGCATGTCCAGAAACAAGTTAAACGATTTATTTCATTAAAATTATTGAAATGTATTATGTATTTACGTCTGATAGAGGCGCTTTTAGATTCTCATACAAATGATTACGTTACTACACGTTGAGTGACATTTGTTTTTGGGTTTTTATGTCTTAAAAATGCTCGAAAACGGCTCGGAGTCAGGAAGTTGGTGGTGATGACACCCCCGTGTTTCGGTGCGCCCGTTAAGCCATTGGTCCTGCACCTGATCTCTCATCTGTCATATCAAAACCGTCGAGCCGAATGAATGAACGTGAAGGAACATCACTCACAGAAAACATTTTCCCATTAATAGGTAAAGTATCTGCGTATCTGGAAATAAACGCGTAAACTTTATTGACATAGTTCCATTCCCATATTAGCAGTTAACCTGTTTACTGCCGCAATGTGGACTCGCCCTTAACACATTAGCCGCACCCAGCCCGCTCCTGTCAGTGACAATAATTGTATGTTTCACTATTACAGTGAATCGCCTACAATCATACTTTACAATATCTCCTATTATTTAAAGAATATTACACCAAATAAAATAACAAATGCATGGAATTATAAAAAAACATACCTAAATATTTAAAAATTAAACCGCTTACTTGAGGCAAGGAGGCGATGATGCTGGCTGCAAGCTATACAGTATACTTATACTTACTTATCCTTTGAGCTAGGAACTATAGGTAAACCGCGAAACTGAGACGTCTCTGACGTCACTTTTGTTGTATTTTTCTCCCAAATAATGTACTCCATATTTTTTATTATGAATTAAATGTTCTTCTTCAAGGTAAAAGAAAGATCGTTTAATTTATAGCAATGATAAGGAGTACATTAATTGCGAGGAAAATGAAAATAAAAGCGACAAAAGTGACGTCAGAAACGTCTCAGTTTTGCGGTCGACCTATAGCCAGTTTTATTATTTGCCAAAACATAATTTAATTCAGGTGCGCTTTTTCCAAAGAGCAATTTAGCAGAAGGTTCGCACGGTCAACATTTCAAACGTAGTATCATAATTAATTATTATAATATTTTTTTACATTTGTAAACGGAATTGTTAATTTTAAACGACGACGTCCAATATTTGTCTACCGAAAGATCGGTAAAACACGCTGAACCCATATTTGTTTTAATCAATTTGTACCGTGTTTTAAGCAAATAAATTTATTTGGGGCATCTGACCATTTCTTGTATTTAACCATGGAGCGAGCCAAAATACCATAGACATTATGTTAGATGGCTATTCAATATAATACTATATCCATAAAGTCGTTGACATCAATTAAATCCTTACTGTGAGGCTGATTGTGTCCCATAGGGCTTCCAACGTTATACTCTGAAACTAAAAGTCCATTCTCGATTCTATCTTTCCTACTCACTCCAACTCTTACCTAATATGAGCAAAGAAGACAGAATATTACGACATTTTCCACGTTTATTTTTTGATTGTTTAACGCAGGTAAGAGTGAGAAAGAAGGTTGTAGTCGAAACTAAAGATGTTTAATCTGAGAGTAGGACCTTTGACGTGATGAATGGCCCTCTGGGAGGGACGGGGTCCAATTACAACCACTTTGACACCCTGTATAGTGCTTAGGCGCCTTTTTTCGTCGGCAGCCGTAAAGGGAATTGACATTGATTAATAATTATGTCTTTACCAGCGATCAAGCGTGACGGCAGTTTACGGACTGTAAAATATTGTACTGTACTTAGAATCTGGAATATAGAGTTAAGCATTTGTGACCATAATACGCTTAACATTGTGTGTAAACTGTTATTTTCTTACTTATACATTGCCATAGGCGAAGGTACCCCGAATCAAACTCCTTCACTGATACCTCGGAGTCCACATAGTAAGTACACATACGAAATATATTATGCTATTTTCGACTTAAAACATGCCCCATAACATGAAACATGTTTTCATGTCATTCTTTAAATCTCGAAGATTCAGGAAACGTGAAATTATCCTGAGATTGTCCTTATATTATATATTTTTTTATAAAATGGGTTCGCTCGTGTCTCTAGGCTAGACCAGATGTACATAGACAAAGATCGGAGCGAGCTCACCCAAAAGAAGCTCACTCTTCAGTCTTCAATCTAACTGAAAATTTGAGAGTTATAATCCATTGGAAACACTGATTCGAAAATTTCGGAAGGGTTTCCACTGAAGATGTCAAAAGCTCACGGGCTTTCTTGGTAACAATTGAACTATAATAAAACAATACTACTCATCAATAATGTGGGTACTCTGAAAAATGTGTTAGATAACATATAATAACTTACGTCACAATCCAGCATGGCGGTCGTCACTGTCAGACGCAGTCGAGATGTCACAGCGAACAGACGTGTGGCTTAACCAGTTTATGACGACAAAAACTGAATGCGAACTCTAGAACTAGGCAATAAGGCTGGAAGTTGTGTGATGTTGGGTTTTAATATTTGTAAAGCTAATCCCTAGGTCGGTTTTGCTAGTGTGGAGTGAACGAACATGGTATAGAAGAATACTTAACGAAAAAATGTATCTTGGGGTGACTTAGAATGGTATCATCATCATCGAATTTAAGATCTGTCACACTCTTGTCGGAGGAGTTTTTCTATTCTTTACGCCGGTCTTTACGAGGTCAAGAGAATCTTGACCTCTTGATACACGCAACATAATTTTTTTGCTTTATTGATGCATACGACTTATTCTTGGTCTTCCTCTCTTCCTTGTTCCTTCTATTCTTCCCTCTGCTATGGTTCCGATATAACTGTCGTGTCAACTCAAGTATCTTAACATTCGCCCTCTTTTCCTTTCAATTGTTTCCATTTGTTTTCCTTTACCATGTTCAAGACTTCTTCATTCATTTTTTTCTCCGTTACTTAGTACATAAATGTAACAGTATATCGGAACCATGGCTTTCTATGTATTATTACGTTTATTTTTGATAAAGAACAGGTCAAATATTTTGTGGTTTTGAAATATCATATATTTTTTGTTGTTGTTGCTTTTGGGGTGATATTTTTGTAGTGTGTGAAGTTTCTGCGTTTTATCCGCTCACTAGCGTCGGGTTGGACGCTTTTTTTTTAAATCCTGCTGTCATTTTAACTGATAGTTAGTAGCAGATGGGTTGCGTAACCTCAGATCAGCGAAACATTGTCATAACAAAATGCTTTTTCAATATTTCCATGGAAAATTGACACGAGAACGATATAATGGTTGTTGAAATTAAATTGGTATAGAACTGTTAATGTAAATATCACCTTATAGCCCTACAGCCCTTAATTGATACTGTTAAGTGCAGGACCGGAGTGGTTCATGCTATAAATTCCTAGTTAAGTTACTTAAATTAATTTTTCGTTAAATAGATACTAAAATAAATAAAAACAAAGAGTTGACCACCTCAGATGGGTTCAATACTCTGGTCTTGAAATAAAATGATAGCTAAACCACTTGAAACCACGATGGCACCAAAACACTCGCTGCCTACACAAGTCAGAAAAAAAACGTGGTAAGTATAGCTTTATAAAAAGCAATAATATTTGTATTTATATTTTTTCGTTGACCTTATTATAAATTGAAAATGTCAAGCACTTTTAGCAAATTTCAAATTATGTTCCGAAGGAGTTAACAATGGGGGGAAATATATCAACTCCTTGAGGGAGTAAAATTATAATATGGCTCCTCATAATCAAGCTTTTTAGTCAGGCAATGGCTAGCTTTATTATCAAAATTACTTTCATATCAGGTAAGTACGAAAATAAGGTTCCTCTCATCTTATTACTCCGCAAAATGAATATTTTTTATACAAATTCGTTGTTACCGATACAGCCCCACATCTTAGGGTCTCAATTTTCCCGACCGCAAGCAAATACTTTCGCGAAGGTCAAGATTCGATTCCGGGCTCGAGTCACAAAGAGTTCGGATACTTCGCGGGCCAATAACAGCGGCTCTCATGTCCTTTGTGAACTGTTTACACTGCCGTGCAATTTTATCGGCTACTTGTTTTCTTTTTTAACTGTGACAATGTTTTTTCATACTTTGATGTACAGTCGCCAGGACAACAGACTATCCATTTTTGTTGAAAAATTGCCCTTATTCCAAGAGCATAAGGTACCGCAGTGTTTAGCTTCACGTACTGTCGTCCGTACATAATTAATTACTTAAAAAATAACTCCATAAATACAAGTTTTCAAAATGTTTGTGTTTAATTTGAATTGTTTTATTTTCTTTAGAGTACTAAGAACCATGACAAAATAAGAAAATCCGTTTGCGATACGCTCAAAAACGACTGAATGGTTTTTTTTTCATGTTTCTGTTATTACTTAGAATGTTTTGGTATATGAATTGTTAAGGAAAATCGAATGATCTTATAGGTTCCATTAAGCTAGTTATTTTAAAATAAATTTAACTCGTTTTAAATATCTATCGTCGTTTATACTATTTTAACTCGTCATTAAAAACTGAACGTTTTGAAATCTGAAATATCATTCTGCATTAATTAATAATAAAATGTGATAACTTTTTGCTAGTCATGTTTAAACATGAGCCGTATTTCCTGAAGTTAAACTATGAATTATGGCACGTTCAAATACGCCTGGAAAACTTTGTTTTTCGTGTTTAACCGAAGTTAAACTGGGCTATATTTAACGAGCCAAACTCAAGTTAAACTTCAACTTGTATTCCGGGTACTAATGCTTAGTTTTGTGTATAGATCAAAATAGTAGAATACCCATATTATGAACGAAATGAAATTTATCTTGGTGAAACTAGTAGTAGCCATAATATTCAGCAGGTAAATAGAGTTGTTAATTTGCGGCCAAACATTTTAAGTGATACATGATGCAATATTTTTTATCTCTTATTTTATAAGGTTCTCTCATTTTTCATCTAATTGTAATAAATGTTTCTCTATTTGTTAAGTCGTATATATTATTTTCATTTATATGACGCGTCTGTTGTGGTGGGCTAGGAAAAAAGCGAGAAAATTGTAATAACAGACAACCGGCAATTCGATGATCGTTTTGTAGTAAGGATTGCATACAAAAATGCTTCGGATCTGCAAAACGATTTTAGAACTTTAGTTTCCAAAGCCAACACGCAGAGGCTTCTAAGTCTAAGTTATTTATTTTTGAAACATGAGTCGAAAATTAGTGACTAAGTAAACAAACGATTTTCTTTGCCTGTCAAAAAATTCATGAAATGTTATCCAGTTTTTTTGACCTGCAGTGTACAAAAAAGCGGGTGCGTTGCTCGGGCGGGCGGGCTCATTGTTATTTGCAGTAGTTATACGTCCGCCCGCCCTCGCGAGCCTTTGACTCTTGAGGAGTGATCATACAGGAAGGAATTTTATTTTTAGAGTTCCATAGCTACCTTAGCTCGTTATTTCACCTGATACAGGAAAATTAAAAAGTAGTCTTTATGATGGCGGGTGTTATTAAAGAAGCATTAGGTAGTGGAAGTACTATTTACTGCCTCACTTCTTGGCAATATCGTATTTAAGTCTTTGGTTTGTACTTATTTAGCTTCCATAAATTAGTATTTTTATTATTAGTTGTATTTATGTAATGAACTTACTTGGTTTAAGCTTAGATATCATCGTGTACTACTAAAACGTCTTACGCTGCACCGATGTAATATATTTAAAAAAAACTATGTACTGTTATCTCATTTTAAGTGAACTATATGTATCCTAGATATAAGTTCTTATGAGAATAAAGTTCTTTAACCTTACTTCGATGTGTCAGATATGTACGTATGCAAAATGCATTACTTTAGGTTATAAAGATATTTTTTTTATCCACCTTAAAAAAGGACTAAAACGTATTTGACTTCTAACTAAGGTAAAAAATAAAAATATTCATTTCAAGTCATGCATAAAACCAATTTCGGAGTATTTCCTCTAGTTGAACCATTTTTTTAATCGGTCCTCAAATGACGGACTTTATGAGGCATGAGGTAACAAATTAAAAAAAACATTCAAATTGGGAACCTTGTACCTTTTTAAAGTCGGTTGAAAATTAATCCGATCAAGACTAACTTTAACCTTTGTTGTGTTCATCGTTAAATGACGATGAGGCATGTTACTTATTTGCCCGACTTTTGGCAACTTTCAGCAACTCGGCAACTTTCGTCTTAACAGGAAATTGGGAACGTTAACTCAAAAGATCACACACGAGGATAAGATGTTAAGTTTTAAACTTTGAAACTATTTACTTAATTTTAAATTGTGTTAAGGGTTAATAAGAACTAAGTTCAAAAATCTGAAGCGTTGATTACTCCAGAATGTATCCACTTTAAACTGACTATAACCAGATTCTTGTACTATGAAAGATTTTGTATTATATTTTTTTACATAAGTCATACCCTAACCTACATAGAAACCCTTCGAAAAAAAGTGCAGCGTAGGACGTCCACCTGACAATATGGACAGATGACTTTATCAATATCGCAGGATCACACTGGATGCAGACCGCTTGCCAGTCGCTGTGGAAAACTTTGGGGGAAGTTTTTGTTCAGCAGTGGACGTCCTTTGGCTGAAAGATGATCATGATAAAAAATATAAAATCAAGTTAAAGCCATAGTTTCAACAATAAAGTTAAATGCAAATAAATAAAGCATAACAAATATCGATAGAAACTTCCGTAGATTACATCAGAGTTATTGTTGACGCGAGCGGGAAACTTGTCCGGCTATTTCCAATACATTTGTTGAACTTTCTTGGAAACCTAGTAGTTATGTGAAACGGAACGTTGGGAAACTTTGAATATGTTTACCAGCGGTAATTTTAGTTTACAATTGTTTGTAGGCATGTGCATCAATTATCATTAAAACTATAACGTTGTAATACAGTACACAGGGTGTCATTGCCAGGGAGTGCCAAATTGGAGGTGAATAAGACCATCCATATGAACAACATTTACTATGCGGTCATGGTCGAAATCATACAAAATCCACGAACTACATTGACGATACTGTATGAAGAGGCAGAAAAAAATTAAGGTTTTGAACGATGGCCCCATCGATGGTTGGTGGGAAGTGCAAAGCTAAAGAGGGAGTAGGCGGGGCACGTGTGCAGAATGCACCCGGATAGATGGGCCCAAGTCGTTATGCGATGGATACCACAAGATGGCTACCGACGAAGAGGTAGACCCAAAAAGAGGTGGTGTAACGATTTGACCAGCTTTGCGGGAGATTGGATGTCATTAGCTGGTGACAGAGACCAATGGAAGGTGTTGGGGGAGACTTTTGCCCAGCAGTGGGATGAAATAGGTTAAAAAAAAACGATGGCCTCATAGTAAAAGTTGCAGGTATTGATGATCTCATCCACCTCCTAAACTTTGACACCCCCTCGCAAAGTCACCTTGTGTTTTTTTTTTTCATTTATTAGGGTCAATCAAACAACATCACAGTATTTATACAGTTGATGACTTAAAAAAACTAGATAATACTAACTATGATGTCAACCACGATAACCACAGATTACTTATAAAGTTGAGAGTCAGTAGGAACGACTATTATATAAGGTCAAATCATTTCAAGCGACAATATTTTAACAGTGGCTTTGTATACATTATAGAAACAGGACACTATCATATTTTTTTACAAAAAGAAATAAAAAAAAGAAATAACTTGTTCTAATGTTTTGATGACTAAAACAATAAATTAATATGAAATTACACCTGAAACCACTTCTACAGAACGCTTTCATAAACGTTGTTAAGGAAAACAGTATAAATTCCACTTACACGTAAATTATATCGCCCCCGGTGGTGGTAAGAGAATAAATTAATTTGTGGCCGTTTTTCCGCGCCTTCACATGTTTTCATTTTATTTTCTTTGTTTTTTTCTAGCTTTAAGCACAGTTTAACTAAGCGTTTGTTTTTGAGAATATTGTAGAATCTGAGATTATTACAGAACAACACAAGCTCCATAATATACAACCCCTTTTTGGGTTGTTTATATTGGGAGGTAATAAAAATGGTGATAATCAAAAAACTTGCACCATTTACAAAATTAATTACGAATTTCATTTTACTTATACTCTGGATAGCAGTTGTCCGAAATAAATATACCTATTAAATATTTTATTTATTTATTTAATGGACAGTGATTGGCTGGTAAAGAAGTGCGATACTACCGCTAAGAGTGCGTATTGCGATGTTGCTTTGATAGTTAAACAGCTCAGCTTTTGAAAGGATTAGCAATTTATTCGTATTGCGATTTCGTATAATCCATTCAGCAGATTAGCGTGGGAAGCACAACACGAGTGAGTGAAATAGAAATACTTTTAATTTTACTTTTAGTTGCATCACAATGGCAAATTGGTGACTCAACTTTGAGTGGGAATTGAACTGAATGGAACTCGAACGGATTAAGGCACGATTACAATTCGCCCATAAGTGCAATGAAGCTTGAAATTTTTAAATAATGTTTAAATAAAAATAAAATACGATAACACAAATTATATTCATTTTGTCTACGTCCATTGGTGTGTGAATACTTTTCATGAATATGAACATAAACTATTCTTATTTATTTTTATGATCATTACTTGATGTGTATGGGATATAAATAATAAATATTGAACTATAAAAATTAACGTACAAATGAATCACAGTTACGAGTATTCTGCGAGAAATGAGTTTGCTTCTAAACATCTGCTTTTTACGATTTTCTATATTAGTTCCAGACCGATTTATGGGCGAAAGTCTACGAGAAGGTTGCCTTGGAATCATATGGTTGAAGCCAAAATGGTATTTATTATATTTTTTACTGATTAACGCTGTAATACATACAGGGTGGTAAAAAACGGTGACGTCCAAATATTTTTTGGATGCTTTACATCCAGGGCTATCCAAATATACCTACTATATTTTTGATGTAGTTTCCGAAGGGTTTTTTTATTTATTTTTTACTTTTGTTAGTCTTAGTTTTAGCTAACTCATAATTTTATCTAAGGAAGTTTAATTAACAAAGATCATACTGCAATATAAAAAAAAAACACAACACTATACAAAGTGGATTAATTATTGGTTTAAAAATTCTGAAAATAATATACATAGGGTATATTTAGATATCCCTGGATGTAAAGATAAAAATTGGACGTCACCATTAAGGCAACCCTGTTTAATTAATATATTAGAATTTTGTGATTTTGCATAGTTAATACATGGGTTAATCAATGCAATCCTACGGAAGGACGTGGCACAATATTTCCCAAACAACACTTCATACAGTTTGACAGTCACCGCTCAGGCATCGCCCTCATAAAGCACATTTTGGACGGAACCCAAAATACGTTTACGACCGCACTACAAAGACGGATGACGTTTACTCGCACAGATAATCAAAGCGTTGTCTATTCTTAATTTTACGTTTTGAATAAATTTTGGAACTATGAGCTAGGGTATGTGGCGATTCTACAAGAACATTTCAAAGTACAAAAATAAAACCGGTTAAGTGCGTGTCGGACCCGCGCACTGAGAGTTCCGTGCCACCCTTAACTGAATTCAGGGTCTACTTACTTTTACTTAACGAAAACATCACAATATATTGTGACAGCAAAAATAACTTTGTTTTTCATAGTGTTTGTATGAAAGACAAAGTTATATTTGCGGTTGATAAAAATGTGCAATATCTCAGAAACTACTGGTTCGATCTCCTTCAAACCAATTTTCGTTGCAAGTTTTTGTTGAGATATACATCATATATTTTTTTCAAAATTTTCACTTTCTTAGTTCAAAAGTTAGATGGGGGGGGGCCGCCCATTTTACCACTTTGGAAGCGTCTATATCTCAAACCTTACACTTTTAGAAAAAATGGTTTAAGAAACCTCAACATCATTTTAAAAGACCTATCCATAGACACCCCACACGCATAGGTTTGAGTAAAAAAAATTTTTTTGGTTTTAGTTTCATGTATGGGAGCCCCCCCTTAAATATTATTTTTTCTTACTTTTTGTATCTGAATCGAAAAGCGGTGAACAAAATACACCTACCTACCAAGTTTCATCTATGTGATGCTTATAGTTTCAGAATAAAGTGGCTGTGACATACGGACGGACAGACAGACAGACAGACAGACAGACAGACTTGACGAAACTATAAGGGTTCCGTTTTTTGCCATTCGGCTACGGAACCCTAATACCGATAATTAAAAATTTCTTAAAGGCCGCCCGTGATACAGGCATCTCAGCCTAGTACGGGGACCGATGTATAACATTATTGTTCAATTAACTTTTAGAAATAAATTATTTTGTATTTTGTAATTAATTTTAGTGAAAGGTAAAGCTCTTATTCTACTTAAAACTTGATTTATTTTTGTCAATCGTTCATGAAATAATTGTTTGGTGTAAATAAAATAAGCCACACATACCATACCTATTCGTGATCGTGATCTAGGTAGTCATTTATTCGAGCATGTTCTATTTATTAAGAAATCTACTGGAAATAGCGAAGCTTATTCATACATGACGTATGTGCTGGTAATATTTTGTTAACACGTTCCGGGACAGTGAACACCTACAGGCGTGGAAACAATAAAACATCTATTGTGTTTGGAATAGTGTCCCGGAACGTGTTAATTACTAGCAGTTCCCCACGACTGCCTAGCCTAAAGCCTTCCCCGATAAATAAGCTTTCCATCTCTTTTTTTTAAAAACCTGTCTAGTAATTCCTGAGATTATCGCGTTTAAACAAACCCACAAAATAGCAAACATACCTTACTCTTCATATTTATAATATAAGGTATAACAGGTGATATGAAGATGGGTGCAAAGCTTGGAGGCGAAAGTAGTATCGACCATTTGAGCCATGGTTGTGTTAGACGAAGTTTCACTATTTTTTTATACTTATTACAAAAAACCTAAACTTTTACAATTAATTGCTAATAATGGCTAATTTTAATGATAAGTGAGTACTTTGATCAAGAAAAAAAAACGCACTTAACATTAGAATTGGCCACTATTAGCAATTCATTGTAAAAGTTTTGGGTTTTTTATAATAAGTATTTTAAAGAAATAGTAAAACTTCGTCTAAGACACCCATGGTTCAAATGGTTCTAAATGTTAAGCTTTGCATCCATCTTCAAGTCATCCTGTATTTATGTATATTTTTCCTTACTCAGATACAATACAAAACTTTTTAGTTTTTAAAGGAATCCACATTCTTTTATTAAAATGTAACAGCAGCAGACCTCAACCTACATCCCAAAATATTCCCTCAAAAACCGTGAGAAAACTTAACGAAGGACACGGCATTTGACTCCGTAGTTTTGTATGGTCCAGTTCTGACCATTCTCCCTGGGGAAGGAAATAATCTAGTCGTTATAATGAGGATGCGGATACCTTGACTGGTTGGCAAGGAAGATGTTGTTAGACTATGATAGCAGTCAAGACAAGGTGGAACGCCCGTTTTAGGTAGAGCTCTGGATGAAGAGCAGTGGGTAGTGATGGAAGGTCAATATGGTTCAGTTACGGTAAACAATGGCTATAGTTTACATGACATATTTTAGGGAACCACTATGGGTTAAATTTGCAAATTCAATCATGTACCATACACTCCCAATAAGAAAAAATCGGTTTAGGGAAATAACGTTTTGATAAGTATGTATTATACTACTTATATTATACTTTGAACATTTTCTTTTTAAATTTAGGTATCACACACACAAAGGTATGACACTACTACATCAATTAGGTATTCAGGGTGTCCCAAAAATAATGGATAACCTTGTAGCTGTCGATAGGCCTTCTTATGGTGTCTATTTCAAATTTTGACAGCAAAATATCAAGGTTTTGAAGATTGTTAACGTTTGTGTATTTTTAGAAAATTGACATCTGCAATAATTATTTTACCTTGTACATCTCTACAAATTAAAACATTTTTCGATATAGTTTTAGAAATAAAAGATTAAAACTCAACAAAAAAAGTTCTTAGGTACATAAAAAAATGCAGATAAAAACATTTATTATATTTGTATACCTTTACAGATCTAACTTAGCATCAAACTCTACACAAGAACAACTAACCCAGGGCGTAAAGTGACGTTTATAAGTCGGGCTCAATCCACAGGCTTGGATTACTCTGTGGATTAGTGAAGTCTATCGATTGGCTTAAGCTGTCTCTACGACTAGAAGTATGTGGGTCATGAATGAAGAAACACGGGTTTCTTACGAGTACTTGAGGCAAAATAATGTGCATGTGCACAGTACTTGTTGATGTACCTAATGGGTGTCAGTTTAAAATTCAATACAAGCATCGATCTCACAACTCGTCATAAAGGACAAAGAAAAAAAATGATGGGAGCGATGATAAAAAAATAAAAGAAAATCATCGAATTTAATCTAGGATCCAGCCGACAATAGTATTTTTAATCAATCACGAAGACTTAAAAAATACAATTAAAGTATAATTTTATCAAAATATTACTACTTTTAAAACATAATCTTTCGAAAATTGGCATTTAAAAAGTTTATTCTTTATTCAGATGATTATAAGAACAAAATAACAAAAACATACATACACAGTATTTTCTAGATATTTTCAGTTTGAGTACCATTTAAAACTATTAAGTAAATACCACTCTATCATTCGAAAATGATCCCTCAAATGACATCGAAGTGTAATGTGAAAAGTCCTGAAGCTTTTCCTACTACGCCGTAGAGCTACGCACTTGCAAAAACCTCCATACAGTTCGTCTCTACGCCCTTCCTTAACGCCTGTGCATTGCAAGCCTGCCCCGCCCTGGCTATCAGGACAGTCCATCATTAGTAACACGATAGCAATAGCGGTTACCATAAAAAAAACACCATTCTACTTCTGAAATTGATTAAATGGTGCATTTTTCCAGTGGCGGAAGCCAGGCGTGGCGCGGGGGGCGGAATCCAAAATGGCGCCGTATTACGTCACTTTCATAGCACAGCCGTGCGTTTGGAAATTAGATCACGATCAGTGGCTAGCCGACTGCGGGATGGGACGCATCGCTCGCGCCATTAAAAATATGGTTTCTGAACGTACGCGGCATTTTGTGTTTTAAGTTCAGTGTGTTATATTATTTTGCTACGTTTAAAACGCATCGCATATCAAGCTTGGAGGGACAAGGATCTGCTTTCAAACGTAAGTTATTTCGTGTCGGCGAATGATCGATTAAAAGCTTTCGGCCTTTTTGTGTTAGACAGAAGTTTTCGCCGCTTTTTCAATAAGTCAACGGATTTCGTGACGAATTTGGCTGTACATAATTCATGTCATTGCCCGTGTTCAAGAAATTATTGTTGTTTTTTTTTGTTTTTTTGGTGAAGCAATTTTTTCTCGCTCTCTTTGATGTCGTTCGTTAAAATAAAATGGTTTACGACATATTGTTTTCTGTGGTTAGAAGAATAAACCGTAAATTATTGAACCATGGGAAAAGACAGTTGTGCTGCTAAATGGACTTTTATTATTCCTTTATCGTCACTTTTACGGCACAAACGCCGTAAAACAAGGAAGTGATTCGCAGGGAATAAAACTGAAGAGTGAATAAAATTAATCAATTGAATATCGATGTTCTAAATACAGAACATTTTTTTCCAACCATTTGCTTGTCTTTAAGTTAAACAAACGTCAGTTTTTAGGTCTTTTAAAAACACTCGAAAAAATATAAAGACATGTTCTCGTTGTTAAAAAAAAACAATTGACAATCTTCATCTCCTCAAGATCCAGTGACAAGTAATCAAAAAAACATGACGTCGAAACACAAGCCATTTATAACAGAAATGACAAATGACGTTCGTCAGCGAATGAAAGAGTATCTTATTTTGTAGAAATTCCATTTGACAGATACGTTGATTCCAACATTTCCATCTATTGTTCTCTTTCTGTGAAAGGAAACGCATTATACGGATTTTTTACATGTTAATCTTATTCTTTTGTTGGGTTTCGACCGATAATCTTGTTTTTTGAAGAGGAAAATCGCTCTTTCGACTTGTGTGTGCCTGAATAAACATCTTGGTGGAGCGGAAAAGTTAAATTGTTACTGTATTTTATATTTTTATAAGAGTAGAGTAACAAGTTAAGATCTGGCGTAATGAAATAACAATAAAACATTTGAAAATTACTCTTATAGTAAACAATGAATGAGTCTTATCAATGTGAAAAAGAAACGTTTTTTAAAAAGAAGAATTATTGTGCAATCTCGCGTGGATTGACGAACGAGATTTATTTTAAAAAATAATGAAATAAATATCGACCCTTCGGAAAATAAGTCCAAACTTTTTATACAGTTTATAAATACATGCCGCAATCAAAAAGAGAACATTCGAATTTCAAATAACAGAACGTCGCAATTATTTTCCGCACACAGTCAAGCATTTTGAATTGAAATAAAGAACAACAGAAAAGGTTTGAGGTCACATACTGGCCAGTGTAAGTTGAGCCATGAGGCGAGACCCCATGTAGAACGAAACTCAAAGAACTTCCATTTTCAAAAACAAAATATTATTCTCTAAAGTAAACTTTAAAGAAGGTAGAGTCAATTTCATGGAGAAAATTATAAACTATGTCAACTTAGGTATCCATCTTTATAAGCTATGCTGTTTTAAAAAACTTTTAATAAACGCATTGCTCTACTGAATATCCACAAATTGTGAATAAAATAAATAATCCAACAAAGTAATAATTCGCAATGAAAAATCGCTAGGTTACTAAAAAAAATATGAGGATGAACGAAAAAAAAATGATGATTAAAACGTTAAGCATTTATTTTGATACTACTTAGTTGCCTTAGTTATATTATTAGAGAGAAAAAAAAATACTTCACCGACCTCAGATGATCTGGGAAGGGCGGGCATGAGAATGATGATGATGACAATTACAGTTTCAGCAATTACTCCAAGTGTCAAGTTATTTCCTCGAACTAGTTAGGGTGGGGTCGCATTGCTAAGGGGTCGGAGGTCTAGCTGTGTGGTCGAAGTACATAGTGATAGGGGGCGCGGTTGTGGGCGCGGTTGGCAAATTATGGGTCATTGAACTTTTGGAAAATATAAGTAAAAAAAATTTATAGGTTTGGAGGTAAATGAAATGAGGAAATAACTGAAAGTATACACAAAGATTTTGTTTATTTCGTGGAGTTTGTTTTACTGCAGATGTTCTTTTGATCATCTAACCGTTTTAGCGAAGCTATTATTTTATTTACATTACGGAAATATAGTTTTCGTGTGTTTGAAACTCAAATTAAGATCACAAATACGTATGTGCTTTACAAATAAATACTGGAAAATAGGTTTTCTGAAAATACTAGACTATCTGTTAAAGAATAACAAATATTTCATATACACTTTTGTTAAAAAAATATATTAATCTACGTGCGGTACGCCAGTCAACTATAGACTCTTACTTATTAATTCACTAAATCATAATAATAGGTATATTATCTACTGAGATGAGAAAATTTGACAATCTCTTTTTAAGTTAGCCCCTAAGCTCTTAATACTGTGATTCTTCTACATGTAGTTCAATTGATCGACATTACCCTGACTTTTGTCAGTAATTTGTTCCCGGTAAGTAGTTTTTGTCTCGCAATAGGAACAAATATAAATATGGCACACCAATTGTCTTGGTTTCGAAGTAAGGACTTTTTCCTTGTATTGATTTCTTGCATTCGTAAATGCAAATCAATTACTAAGAGGGCGTCTCCCATGAATACTTAAATAATAATAAACATTCATGAATTAGGTACAAAATGTTCGTACTGATCACATAAACAATTCCTTCTTGCGAGATTCCAAGCCGTGACCGCTGGCATAATAGTCACGAGCGTTTTTTTTTTTGCTATGTTATCATTAAGTTTAATTTTTCTATTTTTTGGGAGAGTAAATTCTTTTAATCTTAATCACTACACACGTCAATTACACAAAACTACTAAATCAACACCTTTTTTTAAAAACAAATCTCTCCCGCTCCCGCTCCCGCTCCGCTCGTCACCATAACCTCTCGTACAGACGCGCACAGCGGTCACCGTGGGCGTCCGACCTACATACTTTAATTGTTGCCGATCAGGCGCCGTGGGGCCTGTGGGAGGATGTATAGGCGAGCACAAAAACTGTTCACGATTTTTTTTTCAAGGATTAACTTACGCGCAAAACTGCTCGCAGTTTTTTCTATTTGAGTTTTGCGCTAGACAGTTTTTTGTATTGAAACTCTATGGTTTTTTTAAGTGTGAAATGTTTGGGTGTATAAATGAGTTGATGATTAGAATTTTATGATTGGCGATGATATGGTTTAAATATTTCAGGTAGATATGTATTTAGATTCTTATAATTAATTTTTAATGTATAAAAAATAAACTGATGCCAGTATTGGTAAAACCACCTGTTGCATTGCATGTAAATACTAATTATTTAAGTTGGCCTATAACGTCCCACTGCTGGGCAAAGGCCTAACCTCAACTGAGGTACCTAGTTTGAGCCGTTTTCCACCACGCGGGCTTAGTGCGTATCGGTGGAGGGGCCATTATTCTTATAAATGCTTATTTTTTGACTGAAGATAATAATCAATAATAATAACAAAACTAAAAGTAAAAGTACGCCTATTTATTTCAAATCAAATTGAAACTAAAATAACGTAAGAATGTTAACGAACGTATAACAACCTGAATAATTAATTAACTTAAACTCTAAGTAGCAGTATTGATTGAGAATCCATTTATCAGTGAATATTGGAGCTCTGAGATAATTTATGAATGCTGAACAGATATGAATGAAATTGATATTCAATTATGGGATCAAAGCAGCACCTCGAGACCGTACAATAGGCTTTTTCTTTTCTTTGCTTGTTTAACTTTTTATCTTCGCTTTTCCTAAAGAAAGTGTAGATGGTTTTACTTTTATATTTTTTGATGAAAGAAGATTGTGATCTCGATAAAAATTAATGGTTGAAGTGATAAGATAACGTGCTCTATCTATCTTCATCATAACTTGCAAAAGCGAAAGATTTGGTCAAGAGAATCCAAGATAGAAAATTGCTGCTGAATTAGGTACTTACAATGTATGAATTTGATTTTATTCATGCTGTAAATGTAGATCGAAATTATACGCCTAGTTTTATAATGTTTTACGTCAAAAAAAAACAAACACAAATGCTCAACCAATCCACGTTCTTCAAGCTTTGCCAATAAACTAATTGATTTAAAATTCTCCTACTCGTATTTCGATCGTTTTTTGTTACAATTAACAAAAGAATGTGTTTCCTTGTAAGTGTGTCACAAGAAATTCGCTGTGGCAAAGAACCTTGAGTCTTATTTGTTTTCCGATAGAGATAACCATTATCTGTAATTACCATACACAGCACAATACAACGTTTAAATTAGCTATCGTTTTAAACGTTAGTTTTCTTGTTACATTAAGAATTTTTGCTTCAATGTAGCAGATTGCTTTTGATGTGTGCGTTTTATTCGAAACTTGTCACTCTATTGTAGAGAAACCAGTAGTTAGATATATCAAAAAGTTAATTTGTTATTTTATAAATAAAGCTTAAATTATATTATGTTTTTGCACGTAGGCCCAGTAGAAGCACTTATTACTCTATTGAATTTTATTGACGATTGTGATTTTATTTTATTTTATCTTCTATTTTATTGAATACCGTGTAAATAAATCAACTGTATGGGTTTATAATTGCCTGAATAAAGACTATTATTATTTGTTTATTTTATTTTATTATAGATTATTTTGTACATCGTTGTAGTTTTGTTATTTGATTGTAATACTTAAGTAAATAAAAAAAAATGTGATGCAAAAACATAAGTTTTTAACAATGTCACGTGGTCTCTTATTCTTCTGTATGTTGTTCGACCCTTCAGTCCTAAGTTCTAAAAGAATTAAAAATACATTTTTATGTCGACGTATTAAAAATACCCACATTTCTGAAAATAACTCACGTGTTTACAAGTATTGCAATAAGAAGTAAAGCGAAATTGTTAAACAACATTATATTTATAGGATTTCAAGTCGAATTCAGAGAAACCCCTTCAACAGAAAATGGAGATCAATGGGATATTACGGTTATTAAGTTACGAAATGATAAATATTTTCGACAAATATGGCTTTTCACACTTCGATTGAACATTCATTACTTCATTTTTATGAAACTTTGTAAAGTTATTTTCTATTTGCATGCGGTCATCATCATCTAATTTAAGAGCCAAGCTCTTGTCGGTGGAGTTTTTTCCATTCTTTACGCTCTTCCGCCATTCTCTTGACCTCTTGATACGACGCAACATTCAACTTTTGCTTTATTTGATGCATATAGCTTATTCTTGGTCTTCCTCTCTTCCTTTTTCCTTCTATTCTTCCCTCTATTATCGTTCTGATGAAACTGTCGTGTCGTATCAAGTGTCCCAGCATTCTCCCTCTTCTTGCATGCGGTATGGTAACTGAAAAGATGATTCAGATAATTATAGAATTCTCGTTGGTGTAGTGGTTAGTTCTCTAGTGACCTAAGAGGTTTCGAATCCCGGGTCGGTTCGGTTTCTGGATCTAAAAATTTTTACTTACATCTTTGTATATTTCTTAAAAAGACTGTTCCTCTAAAATTAATGTTTTCGAAGCAACTCTGAATGTGCTGAAATATTAACAACGCATACAGCCGAGCTTACTAGTGTAGAAGACTAGTGTAGGCAGTAATACATAAAGCCAAAGAGGTCAGCCTTATTAAGCTGCTATGCACAGTCCGTGTCACTGGAAATATAAATCCATACAAGCAAATAGTTTAGTATTGCTTTGCAAAGTTACACAGTACTTTATTAAATCAAATTGTTGGAATGATGTAGAACTGATGATGGCTGGTATTCCCATTAATAGGTACATTGACATGAAATTCAAATAAATATTATAAAGGTGATGGCATCGCTTTGGTAGTGATACCGAAGTTAAACAACATACGGCGCGGTCGTTTGGATGGGTGACCATTCCAATTATATAAGTGACAGAGAGCAGAGAGCATGTTCGTGCTTCGAAAGGCACGTGAAGCAGTTGGTCCCAGCTAATATCGGTCGATATTTTAGCTGCTAAGCCTTGTCTGAAAACTGACAGCAAGGTTGGTCGCTTGCCTTGCAAACACCCCTCCACCAATCCGCACTGAGCACGCCGCGTGGTGAAGTACTACCTTTTTTAACATTTATTTATCAAATAAAAAAACAGTTACTCAAATTAACACTTATAACATTCAATAAACCAATGACATTTGTGACGAATGTCGTGATAATCTGCGACGTTATCAGATTCTTTAAAAAATGAGTTTTTAACTTAGTTTTTATATTACAAGGGTTAACATTATGAATAACGCGTAATTCATTTATTTGTCGAGGCATTCAATTATTAGATTTTATTCGAACCGGTCGCCGTACGTAACATCGTTTCATTCCTAGTGGCCGCCCGCGTGCATACAGGCTGTTGGTATACTATTTCGTCTCTGTACTGTTGGTCATACTTGAGGTACGGCTTTTGCCCAGCAGTGGGATGTTCAGACGCTTACTTAACTTTTTATCCATTATTAAATATTCGTAGCTAAAATGGGCCGTTTCATTTGTATCATGAAAGAAACAAGCCAAATTCACAACTGGATCTGTTTTTAGTTCCTGCAAATAATAGTCCCCCTAGCCGATTTCGACTACGGTGGCCAGTTACAACGACTAGCCGATTGCGCGGGACATATTATAGTGCACAAGTGTATGCGCAAACACAGGTGCACTCTCTATTCCTGTCACCCTCATAACCCGATGGGACAGCAATCTGACACGACCGGAGAGAGATCAGGCGTAGGACCAACGGCTTTACGTGCTTTCCGAGGCACGGGGGCGAAACACCGCCAAATTCCAAACTCCGGGCTTCCCTGAGAATTTCTGAACAGAATAACCCAGGTACATATTTTTTGGCCCGACCCGGGAATCGAACCCGGGACCTCTGGGGCAGCTGTCGCTTTAAAATGCGACCCTCTAACCGCTGCGCCACTAAGACAGTTAAATAAATAATAATACATAGCACTTGACCGCCCGTCAGTACGTATGCGCATGAGTCAGCGGCGCAGTACCGCACATCTGCGAGGTTCCCAGCACGTGGGTTCCGCCGGACATTGCGCCATTTTGGGCCAGTATTGTGCCTTCTCCTTTTTTGAGGTCTTACTTATTGGTCAAGGTGTTCTTTAAAACTAATTTAATATTAAGTTTGCTCCTAGTGTTTAGGGTTTTTTTTCTTCCATTCAATTCTATTATTCATGTTCTTCCATCTTCCATCAATTCATGCCATTGATTTGTCCACTTTTTAAGTTAATACTGATTTAACTGATCTCAATTTCGAGTATGATGAAGGCATGTTTTAATTATATTTGATTATTACTTTAGTTTTTATTTTTCTTTGTTAATATTTTGTGATTATTCTAAATGAATATTACTCGACTATGATAGAACTTTGAATTCAGCTCTTTATGTAGAGTTAGTGGAACATAAAAGAATTCAATTTTCTTTTTTATATACACATGTTGAAGCTTAGGTATGCAAGTTATTGTGTCTGTAGTGTACTCTGGGTATTGCGATGTAGTTTTCTTGCTCGTTAGTGTACATGTTTGAATTTGGTTATTCTAATATTAGAGCGGGACTTTCCTCTCCTGTACATTATTATACGTATACATAATCATTTACATTTTAGCAAAACATTGTGACTTGTTTTCGTACAAGTAAAGTTTGTAGTCAGTTACCTTGAGTTATAGGTATAATATTAGTAAGTCACTTATGCTTAGTTGCACCAAATTTTAACTGTAACCTAACGTCAAAAAGTTCGTATAGATTTTGACCATTACTGTTTTTTTTAGTACTTTTGTGTAATGTAGCCTTTAATTGTATTGAAGAATACGGAATTCGTTGATTGTGTCGAATCAAATGTAACAATATTTGTGCACCTTTGTGCACTTTTTTTCAGCAGGTATTAAGCTTTGGAATGAGACTCAGAGCTAAGTAATTGAAAAAAAAAAACTTTTTTTTGCACTTTTTCTGCTGAAAATGCATTCAGGATATTATTTCATTGATATTAAAACTGCTATTATTATGACTATAAGTAATACATCAGAATACTATTAAGATCGTTATTGGCCTATAAATAAGTAATTCATTTAATTCATATTTAATATGAGGTCCATTTCGTATTTTGCTGGTACTGTATTATGCAGGATACCGTTTAGAAGCATACGCGTTTTAATGCTAATATTCACACGGAAATCCCGTTAGCAGTGAACAGTAAAAAACCAATGCCTGTATTTTACTGATCCAGTTTTTAAACGATAAATAAGAAACCAAAAATTGCGCACGGGCGGGACTCGAACCAGCATCTTTCTGGCTTACCGGGCCAACTGCTCTTCCAATTAAGATACCGTGCTATCGGTCCATTTATTCTAAACCATTGATCCAGTTTTGTCATTAAACTGGCCCAGTTCCACTTATCTATACTAATATTATAAAGCTGACGAGTTTGTTTGTTTGTTTGTTTGTTTGTTTGAACGCGCTAATCTCCGAAACTACTGGTTCGAATTGAATAATTCTTTTTGTGTTGGATAGTCCAGTTATCGAGGAAGGCTATAGGCTATATAACATCACGCTACGACCAATAGGAGCAAAGATATAGTGGTAAATGTGTAAAAAACGGGAGAAAGAAGTCACTATTCCACGCGGACGAAGTCGCGAGCAAAAGCTAGTATATACTTCACTATCACTATCACTTCACTGATCGTGATCACTTCACTATCATTTATATTCTATACTTATATTCTATCAATCAATCAATCAATCATTTAATTTTGTTGTATAGTTATAGGTATAACAGTATAATGCAGAAACACAGTTACCATTGCAAACATTTTAGACATTCAACAAATTAAAAAGAAGGAAAATTTTACTTACCATTTTAATAACGTATACTGTACGCCCTGAATGAGAAAAAATACATTAACTAGCATAAACTTATTATTATATTCCATTGATCAACAATTAGATTTGTT